>JAJOZX010001022.1:202500-347500 GCA_023014485.1 Bathynomus jamesi | reverse complement strand
TATAAACACCCAGGAATGTCAGTCTGTCTGTGACGCTCGAAAAGAGAAGAAGATTCTTGATATACTGTATATATGGGCGATATTTGTATTTTAATGCATTAGAAAAAGGCGTAATGAATTCTACTTTTAATTATAATTTTAAAAAGTGTAAAAAATATTTGCTTTTGCGTTCAGCTTTGAGCCGAAATTTATTCTGCGGCTAAGTTCAAAAATTTACCAAATGAGTTCTTTTTATGCACTTTCATACTGGTGCTGCAACCATTACAGACTAAATATTTTTACGGCTCCCCAATTAATGAGGCCAAAAGCCCCAGCACCACGGGCATAGCTAAATGGGCCCGTAGGGCCCACTTTAGCCAGTATTGTTATAGTGTTCCATTAGTTGTGATAAGCATGATCTTCCTGACCGGAATCGATGTTGGTTATCATTTTTTTTTCTGAGTTTCCCCATTAACCCCACCCCCTCCCCCATTACCCCACCCTCTCCCCTATTTACCCCACCAATTTTTTTCTGAGTTTCCCCATTAACCCCACCCCTCCCCCATTACCCCACCCCCCTCCCCCGCCCCTCTCCCCCATTTACCCCCCCCTCTCCCCACCCCTCTCCCCCATTTACCCCCACCCTTCCCCCATTACTCCTAAGGGGGGAAGGGGGCTGGCACCTTGCAAAGGATTTACTTTCATTTTTTTTAAGGGGGCTGGCACCTTGCAAAGGATTTACTTTAATTTTTTTTTGGTTACATATATATATATCGCATCTATTTTTCTGAGTTTCCCCATTAACCCCACCCCCTCCCCCATTACCCCACCCCTCCCCCATTTTGTGCCAAAATTATGATTAAAAATGAAGAAATGGGAAGAACTGTACCCCTAAAAGGGGGGGGCAGGATTTATGTTAGGGAATTTTTTTTTAGCATGGGCACTGCACAATAAAAAGACGCAGCGAATGGTGAAAACCGCATTGTTCTACACCAATTGTAGCAACCTGTAGGTGTGCGCAAAAAAACTGTTACATATATATATATATATATACTGTATATAAGGCTTCATTTCTGAAATAGTATATTAGATTCAAATGTATTTTTTGAATTACGCATAGATGTGACGTAGTTAAACTCATTTTGAATTCGGTTACTTTCAATTTGGTAATCCATAATCTGTTAGTAATACAGTGATGGGCAGTATCTAGATATACGTATCGATCGATACTTTTGTGTCGGTATCGGTATCGCTTTAGCTACTTGACAAAAGTATCGATTTATTGGTATCGCTAAGGTCAATTTTCTTAAATGTATCGAAAAAAATCGATACTTCGATACATCGATACATTAATAAGAATATTTAAATAGATGTTATAATATGACATTACTGAGTTATATTTATGAATATACATAAATAATAATATTATTAAATATTTATTTAATGACAGTACTACTCTACTGGTCACGTCACACAGTACGGCGCAACATTTAAACACGTTTGTACTTTAGTCCAGGCAATCTAGAGCAAAAATAGCTTCAACCTGGGCAAAATTGCTTCAGAAGCTTTCTAAACTGTTTCCAGCTCAGGAACCATTGCAGAATAACATATCCAAAATCCGACAAAATTGGACCCCGGGAACACCCCCAAAAATGAAATTCAAAATGGCGGACTGGCAGTTTCCTACGAAATACAATAAATTTTAATTTCGCTTTGTAGAGAGAGTTATGACGTTTTTCTTGATCAGTAAAATGTTTTAAAACACATTTTCGTTTCTAAATTAACCTATATGACACTAAAAATTGTATTAGGCGGCTAGTATTAAACTATGACGTCACGTAATGTAAATAAAATATACTGTATGGAGTGTATGTGAGAATGGACATTGCTACATCTTTATAAACTTATATTATATACAACTCTTTAATTCCTACTACCCACTATCAAATCTGTGTATTTGTGCTTGTCATTTTCTTTAAAACTGTTATTATGTACTCCTTTTAAATACTGCAACACAGTTTATTAATTTGTGTTTTCTGTTTCAGACTGACTCGGTGTACGGCTGACTCGGTGTGCGTCCGCCTTCAAGAATGCAGACCCCTGAAGAATTGTGCGTGATTTGTAAGGAGAAATTGGACAGCGGACAGGAAGTGGTTCACATCTCGCAAAAAGGAGCAGATGGTATAAATGCATCCAGCCGCAGCCGTGGAAGCGATGTTGTTGCAACAGCTGGAATAAGTGTTCACGTTGTATGTAGGAAAAGGTTTACGGATAAAAAGACCATTGAAATAAAGAAGCGACAGACCGCAGCCGAGGCAATACCAAAGAAAAGTGCTCGTTTTCATGAATACGCATTTTCCAGTGCTACTCACTGTTTGTTTTGTGATACCTTTGTGGACTTTTTTTCCAAACACAAACCAAAATCAGAGCATGTCAAAATAAGAACTACAGAGTTCTCCGAAACCATAAAAAGGTGCTGTGAAAGCCGCTGCGATGAATGGTCGTTTAATGTAAAAGGCCGTCTGGAGTATTATCTTCGTGATCTTCCTGCTGCAGATTGTGTCTACCATCACACCTGCAGCGTAAATTTTCGAAGTGGAAAAAACATTCCTCGCGCATACTCCTCCGACGATCATGATTCGAAGAAAGGGAGACCAACTAATGAAGAGCAACACCAAGCATTCCTTCAGACCTGTGCTTACCTGGAAGAGAATGATGATGAACGACCTAATTTCCAAAATGGAGGAATATCTTCAAGGAAGTCAGAGCTCTGTCTACGAACGCAGGCACATGAAGAGAAAGCTTTTAGAACGTTACGGAGACAAGATCATAATATCAGGTGAAAGTGGGAAGGCAGATGTAGTAACACTACGAGAGACAGCTAATGAAATTCTTATAGATTATCACAAAAAGTCGAAAGAATGTGATATAGATATAGAGCTACAGAAGATTTACCTAGTAGAAGTTGCTGCAAAAATAATCAGAAGTGATATCAAGTCTGTCGACTCGCCTAGAAAAGATGTGTATCCATCTCCAAATGACATCACTGCAGAAAGTGCTCTTGATTACATTCCCAACAGTCTGAAATTGCTATTATCAAAAGCATTTGCGGGACAGGATGCTTCAAGAAAAATAGGTGCAATTGGGCAGAGCATTATGCAAGCAACCCGTCGTAGAGGATTACTATGTCCACTACAGATCGGTTTGTCGGTTCAGCTACACCACAACTTTAGGTCAAGGTACCTTATTGACGTTCTCCATCAGCTGGGTTACTGTTCGTCGTATGCAGAAGTAACAAGATTCGAAAGAAACGCGGCGCTGGCAAGTGGGTCTGGCTCTTTTACTGTTGATGAAAACACTGCAGTCCTTCTAGCAGCAGATAACGTCGATCATGATGTCTGCACTTACTTTGGATGGGAAGAATACCTTTCATGGAATGGGTATGATTGCCGCAATAACTCCGAAGATCAAGATCCACCCTTCTATTCACAGGCGTAATGTTGGTGACAATGACATTAAGAAGATTGCAACCGTTGATATTAGGGAATATAGACACGCGAGAAGCATGTTGAGGGACATCTCATTCCGCGAACTTCCAGTACCCACTGCCACCATAAGTCGACTTAGTCTTCTCTGGCAGATATCTTCAGCAGAAAGATCAGGTCCAAGTTGGTCCGGAACAATGCAGGCAATTCACGGTGGATCAAGTGTCTCACATCCAGGTGTGGCGTCGATCACGTTCCTTCCCATCATAGATATGTCGCCAACTGACATGACCTGCATATTTTCGACATTACTATATTTGAGCAAGATAGCACGCGATCAAAAAGTCCCATGCATTATTACCTTTGATCAGCCTTTGTTCTGGAAAGCTTCCCAAATCATCAATGAACAGAGAGACCTGCAGGACATTGTTTTAATGCTGGGATCATTTCACACTCTGATGAATCTTTTGGGAGCAGTCGGTACTCTTATGAATGGTTCAGGATTGTCTGAAGTACTTCAAGAAATATACGGACCAAATGCCGTGCAACACATGATGTCTGGAAAAGCTGTTTCAAGAGCGATACGTGGTCATATGATAGTAGATGCAGCTCTTAGTACCTTACTAGTCGCAGACGTTTTCCCTCGTAATGAAGATGGAACTCCTCATGACCTCCATAAGGAAGCTTGTGACCTGCTCGACGATGTTATGACCGCCAAACAATCAGTTGAGGATGTGGAATCTTCGAATGCATTGTCTCAGATTGCTACCACTTTGGATGCGAAGAAAACTGACCTACAATCTACTTCGCAAACAAGTCAGCTCTGGTTGGAATATCAGCGAATGATCAACATTGCACGTTCCTTGATAACAACAGACAGAACCGGCTCGTGGGATTTGCACTTGCAAGTTATGCTGGAGACCATCCCCATAATTGCAGCAGCCGGACATCACAATTACCTGAAATCGATATACCTGTACCTGCAGAAAATGTTAAGTTTGCCTTCTGAAAATCCAGCCGTTAACAAAATGTTCCAGGAAGGTAAGTTTGTGGTAAGAAGAAGCGACAGATTATGGGCCGGACTCGGCACAGACCTGGTGATAGAACAAGTACTAATGCGTGCCCTGAAAAGCAGAGGCGGACTGACACGCGGAAGTGGATTTACAGACATCCAAAGGACAACGTGGCTCTTTTCTATGCCTCTGTGTTCCACTTATAACTTAGCAATGCAGGAATACACCAGAGTTTTGTTGGAAAGTAGTGAACAGCACAAGGAAATGAGGGGAAGTAGACAAATCAGGGACAGTAATGACATGAAGAAAGTACTTGAACGTCTGGAATCCTTATCCCCATTCCATTCTACCTCGGGTCTCTGCAACATTGTAACAGGGCTAACTGCTGATCCTGGAGTTAACGTTCATCAATTGCATTCAATCGGTACGAACATTGTCGTAAAAATGATTGGGAAACAAGCCCTTACATATTCTGCCAAAAGATCTGACAAAGTGAAAACACTAGGATCTGCTTCTGCCGTTGTGATCACTGATGCTTCAGATATAGAAGTAGATCCTGCACTACTGTTTCAGAGAATGATGACTGTTGCCACTGGCGGAGACATGAATCTTGAAGATGTCATGTGTTACGAACTGTGTGCATATCCTCCTGCATTGTTCGAATCACGAAGTATCTTGAGGAAACCCGATAAGTCTCAGCTAGCTCATGCAATAATCAAATACACTGACACTTTACGCGTGGAAGAAGTTCAAGAAATTCAGTGCACAGACCAGTACGTATTGGATGGTGGATCTCTACTACATCGTGTTTCCTGGCGTCAAGATGAAACATATGACAGCATCGCCAACTCATATGCCGATTTCACTCTGAAAACATATGGAAAAGCAATCATTGTTTTTGATGGCTACAGCAGCTCTCCTACGATCAAGGACATGACCCACAGAAGACGCAGCACCAAGACAAGCAGAAATGTGAATCTCAGTCCAAGCATGAAGTTTGTTGGCCAGAAGGAACACTTCTTGGCTAATGAAAACAACAAGCAAGCATTTATTTCCCTCGTAGGTGAGATGTTGAAGAAGCACGGGTGTACTGTTCACAACGCAGATGGGGATGCTGATGTGGATATCGTTCGTGCAGCAGTTTCCTCATCAGAAAATGCAACTACAACAGTAATAGGGGAAGACACCGACTTGCTGATTCTCCTTCTGTACCATGCCAAGGACAGTGGTTTCAAGTTGTACTATCGCAGCGATATAAGACGGGGACCATCTCCTAATCCTGTGTATGATAGTCTCAGCATTCAATCATTGTTAGGCAATGACATCTGCAAGTATCTCCTGTTTGTGCATGCTTTCACGGGCTGTGATAGCACATCCAGAATTTTTTCGATCGGTAAAGCCAAAGCATTCGACACACTGATGAAGGTGGCTGAACTCCGTTCAGTTGCAAATACATTCTGTTCTGATTGTTGCCAACACTCTGACATTGAAGCCGCTGGAAGAAAGGCAATGCTTCTGTTGTATGGCTGCAAAACACTTGAATCCACTAACGCACTACGTCATCGAATGTTAGTTGAAAAGGTAGCTACAGCTAAATCTTTTGTTACACCCGAACGTTTGCCACCTACCGATGCGTCCACAAAGTACCACAGCTTTCGCACATACTTTCAAATACTAATCTGGAAGTCTACAGAAGAGAAGATCGATGCAGAACAGTGGGGTTGGTATGTAAAGAATAATTCCTACTACCCTACAGCCTGCGACAAGCCACCAGCTCCAAATTATCTACTCAACATGATCCGCTGCTCCTGCAAGACGAAATGTGCTACTTCAAGATGTGGATGCAAGCGTAATGGAATGCCCTGTTCAGCCGCTTGTGGCGAGTGCCAAATCAGTGGTTGCGATAACAACCCAAGTACCGGTAATCTATCCGATGATAGCGATGAAGAGGATTAATTTCTGTATGTTTGTGACCAGGTATCACTTCTTCTGTAATGAACATAACTTGAAACTGGGGAAAAAATAATTGTTGTATTATTGATTATAAAAATCTGTAAAAAGCTATATAACATTATATTTGCGTAATAACTGGTTGTGTTGTATATTGTTGAATTATTTAAAACATTACAACTGAAAGAAAAAGCATCAAATGTATCTCTATAAATAAAAGCGTAAATTATATATTTTTTTTTTTTCGTAGGAAACATCCAGTCCGCCATTTTGAATTTCATTTTTGGGGGTGTTCCCGGGGTCCAATTTTGTCGGATTTTGGATATGTTATTCGGCAATGGTTCCTGAGCTGGAAACAGTTTAGAAAGCTTCTGAAGCAATTTTGCCCAGGTCTAACTACAAATTGCCTGGACTAATAGAAATGAACGCAGTCATGAAAATCTTAGGCTTCAAATCCGAGCTCATTGTATTAAGATTTGTGAAGCTTTAGATTTTCATGGCTGCGTTCTTTTCTGTAGTTTTATTGAATGAATAATTGGTTTGCCAGTAACTGGAAGGCCGCAGGCACCCCAATTACTGAGGCCCAAGGTGAGAGGAATAGGAATGATATCCAGATAAAGGGCTACTGATGTTCAAAATAAAATACGCCGTAGGCCCACAATTCAGCCAAAGCACCGCAGATCTAGCAAAATCGGCGCGTAGCGCCGACCTTTTGCTAGTAACATCTATTTAAATATTCTTATTAATGTATCGATGTATCGAAGTATCGATTTTTATCGATACATTTAAGAAAATTGACCTTAGCGATACCGATAAATCGATACTTTTGTCAAGTAGCTAAAGCGATACCGATACCGACACAAAAGTATCGATCGATCGATACGTATATCTAGATACTGCCCATCACTGTATACTAACAGATTATGGATTACCAAATTGAAAGTAACTGAATTCAAAATGAGTTTAACTACGTCACATCTATGCGTAATTCAAAAAATACATTTGAATGTCATATTTTGTCAGTTTTTAATAAATACACAAAATAATAAACGTTTAAGTGATTGAAATTATTTTATATTAATTTTTTAATTACTGGAGTATTTAATGTGAAATATAGCAGAGGCCAGAGGCGTATTTAACACATAAAATTACTCAATGCAATTTCCACTGATAAGGAGGACTCATTACGAGTAAAAGATAAAATCGATCAAAAACTTTATCCTACAGTACAAATATTTAATAATAATATATTATAGTCCAAACGCAAATTAATATTTTGGAAAACGTACGAAATTATGAAATCATTCCAAATAATTACGAAAAGGCTTTTCCTTTGTTTTTATAATCGCATTATTAGTTAATTATTTATTAGTGAATTACGTCCATTGCTACAAAAAAGGAAATATAATGCATTTATATGTATTTTTATAATATATTGTACTGTAATGCGCAGAGCATATGAAATAAATAAATGACAAAGAATTATTTTGCCTGTTCAAACAATAGGCTAAAAATATTTTTCACTGTAGTCCTTAGGGCCTGTGTGGTCAATGGCCCGTCAGTGCATTGCACGGGTTGGCACCTATATTAAATACACCTCAGGAATATATCCATCGTTGCATGAGCGTACATAATTTGTTATTGTTTATTATTATTATTATTATTACAGTGTTTCTGCTTTATTTATTTATTTATTTATACTCGGTGGTGTAGTGGTTAGCGTCACTGACTATGAATCCATCGGCCCCGGTTCGAGACCCGATGGCAGCCGGCGCGCTGCAAAACCCAGCTGTTCAAATAGTGTTCATCCTTCTACACAATAAAGGAAATGGTTGGTAGATAAATGGGTACCCTAGGTGGCCTAGTGGTTAAGACGCTGTACTGCTGATGGGGCGTTAGGGCATATCATACTCTGAGTTCAGGGTTGAAGTTTTGGAAAAACAAAGTGGCTAATATGTATTCCTATGCAAAAATTAATTCTAAGATGGGTTTATTATTTGTAACTTTTCCGAAAAATCTCATTTTCATGGTCAAAATCGCGAGTTTCTGATTTGAAGGCTGCCTAACGCAGCCTCAGGGCACCCAAACCAAAGCGCGCAGCTGTTCTGCATATGATTTAGTCTAAAAGCTGCTTTTCTGACCTCATCCTTGCTTTCTTGCGTGTTTCAACACCTCTGGATGCTGAAAAAATGTTTAGATTTCACGTAAAACTTAAGAATTTTAAGTTTTTCTTCAAAGAATAGGCGCGGCTCACCAGCTCTACTCTGATCGAGTAGCGGGAGACTTGCCACCTCCATGTGTAGGTTTACACGCCTGTTCTTCCTGGATCCCTGAAAAGCGTGGCCTCATAAGGTCCTATATTATGATCTTATGAGGACTTTCAGCTCTTATGAGTATTAACGATGGCTTCAGCCTCTTCATCAGCCACTCGAACCTGAAAAGCTCTTAAGTATGTCTTGCTTCGATCTGAACACTGGGAGCATTTCTCGATGGTCTATCCTGGCTCTCACCCACCCATCTCTCCTCTCGTGACCGTACACAGCTTGGGAAGCAGCTGAGACTGAGTATGAACAGAGAAAGCGTCCACTTTGAGTGGAGTTTTCCTGAGATCCTCGAGCTCAGTCAAGGTCATCTTGCCGGTGAAAATAGGCTCGTAAATATTCTCTGATTCCCAGTTGATGAGATCCTTAGGTGAAGTGGCTTGCAGATTGACTTTGGGATTTCTATGGGGCCTCACTGTCGTATCACCAAAGTCTCTTCCTTCTCTGATCTTCTCTATCTGGCTCACAGCAAAAGCTCTCTGATGCTCATCCTCACTGCACAGGAATGAAGCCAGGATGTTCTCAGGATGTGCGTGGTAAGCTCCTCTTATCACTGCAGCAGAGATGATGTTCCTGACCTCGGTAGTCTGGTTCCTCAGCAGCCTCAGGCTTGAAAAAACGTGTGCAGGACCAAATTTGAGGTGGTGCTTCACTTTGAT
This sequence comes from Bathynomus jamesi, assembly GCA_023014485.1. Classification (NCBI taxonomy): domain Eukaryota; kingdom Metazoa; phylum Arthropoda; class Malacostraca; order Isopoda; family Cirolanidae; genus Bathynomus; species Bathynomus jamesi. The sequence goes on along the minus strand of JAJOZX010001022.1, from coordinate 338,093 downwards.
GTCGTAGTACATTTTGAAGTAGAAGGCAGAACTTCACGAGGACCTCGAGCCTCCTCAACACCTCCCCCTTCAGTCCGTGCTCCCTCATCCACAACAGCAAGATGGCCTGTGCAGTAGTGAGCCACCTGGATTGGTTCAGAGGTCCGCACTTGAGACCAGCCAACTGTGGACTGAGACTTCCAGACTTGATGGCTTTGATCAGAAAATAGCAGTTGTGCTGGTCTGTGGAGAGAGATTTGACTATCTCTACTGGCAGCTCTATAATATCTTCAGTTCTTTCCACTGGTTTGAAGTTGAAGTTGACCTCAAGTTCATTCACTTTCTCAAGAAGTTTTCCAATAGGCCCACTGAAGCCTCACCGGGGAGTTACAGGGCCGTCCAGCTTGATGATTAAGTGCCTCAGGGGGAGCTCGTTCACATGGAGCTGACAGATCACCCAGTGACAATTGCGACCCAGCATCTTCTCCAATAGGGCTATGGCGCCTCCAGACCACCCCGTGTTGGTGTTGGTAGAGTCTCCTCCAATCATTACAAGGCTCTCGTCAGCTCCGTGATCCAGAAGCCACTCATGCAGGCCCTGAGCGACCTTATGAGCAGGCTTTTCTCCTTCCTCAGGTTCCTCGGGAGTGAAATGGAAGAGGTACTTTCCTTGAGGCTCCCACGTGATAGTGTAATGCTCCTTGATCCCTTTGCCAGGATGAAATCTCCCTGTCACTTCGTCATATTTCAACACCTTTGTGTTCCTATCCTGCTTGCCATCAAAGAATATCCCAGAGATCTTCTCCTCCTCTGACCTCTGCGTGAGAGCTTCAACTAATAAGGCCATTACTTCCTCCTTGCTCAGAGCCATCTATTGAGAGAATGTTGAACTCCGCCTTCTGCGTCCAAATGGTTACAAAGATTCAAATGGAGTAGATTTTTTTTCTTATGTATGTATGTATTAAACCTGTGTAAGAGTTAAGCAAAGTTAATGTGTCTAAATGGCAACAAATTACGACAAAGAGTTAAAAATATGAGGTTGTGTTCAATTGAATATTCGGTATTTCAACATAGAACAGAAAACTGCAATTTTGAACATGATAACGCGGTTTTTGGGAAAAGTTGCAGAAAAGAAACCCCTCTTAGAATTAAAATTTACATAAAAATACATATTAACCAGAGTGAAATTCGGACTCGGAAAAGCATGATATGCCCTAATGGGGCGTGGTTCGGATTCCACGTTAAACTGTAGGTCTAAAGGTGGAGTGAAAAGTTTGACCTTAGTCAGAATGAACATTCGAGCGGAAGCTAACCAAAGGTTAAATATACTGTATATATATATATATATATATATATATATATATATATTATATATATATACTTAATAATTATTACACAAGATATTTAGGATCTTTGTTTATCATTTACTATTATTATTTTGTTTTATTTACATATTTAATAATTACACTACAACAGTGAAAAAAAAACGGAAATGAGATCGTCATTTTTATGGCTAATTATATGCGTAGATTGCGAAAATAACTCATTTATTTGTATCACCCACCGATTTTATGAAAATGACCCTATTTCATTGTATCATTTTGAGAACCACTGGTTCTCTGAACGCATCTTTTACATTTTGTTCAGTCATGCATATGCTGTGGTGGTGGTGTTCGGCTCTGTGTTTCCACTTTGATTTTATGAAAAATTTCTTTCATTAATCATTTAAAACAAAATTGTCAGCCATATTTTATCATAAATCGGTGCTATAAGTGACTATTATTGAATAACAGCTATCAAATTATGTATATTTCACCGACAACGTCTACATTGTGTGAAATAGCAAATTGATCTATCATTTTCTTATTTTACAGGTTTTTATTGATGTTATGCTACAATGCCTAAAGAGTGCAAAAATTCGCCAGACAGTTTTTGTTATATTTGTGGGACATTAACGTTAAAACAGTATAAAAGGAAGTTGACTTCTCGTGTGAAAAAGCTTTATGAATTATACTTCGCATGCAAAGTTGGTGATCAGGACAAGCACTGGGCGTCTCACCTCATATCTGCTGTGTGAGATGTACAAGCTCGTTATCTGCATGGTTCAAAGGCACCGGTCCTGGTCCGGGATTCGGTGTCCCAATGGTATGGAGAGAGCCACTGGACCATTCAGCTGATTGATATTTCTGCTTAACGAACATCACATGTTTGAATCTTTTATTTTTCTGAATATACGTCAAATTTGGTGTTTTTAGCATATTTTAGCATATCCTGCTCTGCATAATGTATTACACAATTATGCTATCTTAAGTAGTCAACGATGTCTATTGTCTCACATTACAAGTTGCAACAGAAAAGGGAAAAAGGCTATAGTCTACCCAAATCTTCGTTCTGCTATGCGTCCTGTGGAACATTCTACAGATATACCCATCCCTCGTCCTCCAGCTGAAATGCCGACCGATAACACAGACTCTGACAAATCGGAATCAGACGGCGAATGCTATGAAGCTCAAGTCGAGTCTAAGAAAGAACATCTCATCACGCAGCTTGAACTCAATGATTTGGTCTGTGATTTAATACTTACCAAGCAACAAATTGAACTGCTGGCCTCACGTCTACAAGAATGGAATCTGCTGGCGGAAGACGTACGAATTACAGCATTCCGAAAGCGCTCCTTGGATTTGCAGGAATATTTCACAATGAAGAACAATCTTTGTTATTGCATTGATATACATGGTCTGTTCGATGCTCTGGGTTTGTGCTATGAACCGAATCAGTGGAGATTGTTCATTGATGCATCTCTCTGTACAGTGTTAAGGGTGTACTGCTACACAATGGGAACACAATGCCTTCTGTTCCGATCGCTCATTCAGTCGTCTTGAGAGAAACGTATGACAATGTTGCTTTTATTCTGGACTGTATAAAATACAATGAACATGAATGGCTTATCTGCGCAGATTTGAAGGTTGTGGCTATTCTCAATGGATTGCAAACTGGCTATACGAAATACATGTTTCCTATGCAAGTGGGATAGCCGAGTAAGGTCTGAACACTACACACGTTCAGTATGGCCGCCGCGAGACAATTCCTCACCTGGATCTCACAATGTTATTCACGAACCACTAGTACGAAAGGAAACGGTTATCTTGCCGCCACTTCACATAAAACTAGGGCTGATGAAACAGGATAAGCCTGCCTTCAAATGTCTAAAGGAAAATTCCCCCAAAAAAGTGATGCCAAGATTAAAGAGGGCATATTCGTCGGCCCTCAAATTCGCCAACTCATGCTAGACGAACACTTTGAAGCGGTGATGGATGAGGTTGAGTTGGCAGCCTGTCGTGCATTCAAAAACGTGTGCAGCGGTCTACTAGGAAAGACTAAATACGACAACTATGCTGCACTTGTGGATCAACTTATCAATTCATACCAACGTTTCGGATGTAAGATGTCATTGAAAATCCATTTTTTGCATTCACATCTCTCATTCTTTCCAGAAAACGCATCTGCTGTTAGCGACGAACACGGGGAGAGATTCCACCAGGATATAGCCACAATGGAGAGCCGATACAAAGGGAAGTGGAGTCCTGCTATGCTGGCCGATTTCTGCTGGAATTTAAAGCGTGACCAACCAGAAGCATCACACAAACGCCAGCATAAATACAAATAATGAGTTGAAAACAGTATAATATGAGAGTTTTATGTTAATTTTGTGTATATACGTTGAAGTATAGGCGTATAGCAATAATTAAACTGTTCCATATGATAAAGCCTATCTGTTTATCAATATATTCTTATTGGTGCTACTATAGCGTGATTCCTACCTCGATTCGGCGGTCTACCTTTTAATTATAGCTTCTTACCTTGTTTACTAATTGCTTGTTTACATTCCAATGTCAATCGCCCTTGACGATTGGTTAGGTTTAGTCATGATATTTTCGTTAGTTTTAACGAAAATATCGTGACTAAACCTAACCAATCGTAGGTAGACCGCATACTATAGTAGCACCGAAACTATTTTTTAAATAAATAAAATTGAATAATAAATAGCATTTTATATTTATTATATTTTCATTTATACCTTGGATAGGAATCACACTCTACAGTACTGTAGTTTCGAACCAAAACGGGTAGGAATCACCCTATAGTATCGAAGTCACCGGTAGGAATCACGCTATAGTAGCACCTTCTTATTTTCGGTATGAAGATTTTAAGCAGTCATTACAAAAAAACGTGACGTCATAGAAACAAACTTTTTTCAGATTTGGAATCAGCACACTCGAAATATTAAGAATGACCGAATGTTATTCCCGTTTTTTTTCTGAACCGAAAATGTTGTACAGTGTCATTATACAGGAAATTTAGGATTTTGTTTTTAATACATCCTCCACGTGGTTGTTGTTTGTCACCGTTGATCCATTTGATCAGGGCCTCCCAACCTTGGAGTTGCGAAGTGATCTAATAATTTTATTTTCAATTCTCTTCCTACGACCGTCCGACAGCACATTTATCAATGATGAATGTAGTTGCATATAGCAGCTGAAATCCGGGCCCTTCCCGCGCATAATAAAAGCTGTGTTTATAAAATATCTATCTATCTATCTATCTATATGATGCAAAGCCACAAGGAAAAAAAATGATTCCAAGGCCTTTCGTGTATTCAGAAGTACACCTCGTCGAGGAATGAAGGGGGAAGACGAGATGACGAAAACACACTATATACATATGTACAACGGGACAGAGAAATAAAAAGATTAGCACATGATTAACAAGAGTTGATTAAAGGCAAATAACAATATCCTGTTAAAATACCTTTTGTCTTTAATCAACTCTTGTTAATCACGTGCTAATCTTTTTATTTCTCTGTCCCGTTGTACTATGTATCAGGTCATCCCATAAGTAATGTCGTTTCTTACGATAGATTAATTTTAAACTAGTCCTACTCGGTTTAAGCATAAATTATCTGAAGGTTATATCTAAGAGGAGATCTATCGTGTTTCGCTACATATTTTACAGACCTTGACCAGTGAAGACTTGTGTTTTGCTTTATATGAACCCCTCAAACATGGCGGTATCAGAAGAGCATATCAGGCATATAATGCTTTACGAGTTCAAAAAAGAGAATAGTGCTACTGAAGCAACGCGAAACATTCAGGACGTTTATGGCAACGATATTCTGCATGTGAGGAAATGTCAAAGATGGTTTCAAAAGTTTAGAAATGGTGACTGCTGTTTGACAGATGCAGCACGCTCTGGACGCCCTGCTGAGTTTGATAATGACCTACTATTAGCCACACTTGAAGAAGACTGTTCAACAACTGTCGAAGAATTGGCCCAGAAACTCGATTCATCCCCGTCCACCATCCATCGACATTTGCAACAACTCGGGAAAGTGCCTAAGTTAGGAAAATGGGTGCCACATGAATTGTCGGTCGACAATCTGAGGGTGCGGGTAAACATTAGCACAGCTAAATGCAAAAAACTTCACTTTTTTCTCGTGAAGGTCAAAATATGAAATAAAAAAACCCACTCTAATAGACAAGAGTTTATTTCCACAACAGTTTCGACCCCCCCCCAATGTAAATGCAATAATAAATGCAGTAATTATGTCAAAATATTAGAATCCGTATGTAGAGAAGAAGATAGTTTTATGAGAATAAAAACCCACTCTAATAGACAGAGTTCATTTCCACGACAGTTTCGACGCCCACTGGCATCCTCCTCGGTGGATACAGAAACACAAATGAAACAAAACAAGAGGGAAAAACAGTTCAGGGATCGACCGTTAAGAAATTCGCACCTAGGTTGGATTCCATTCTCTCGAGACAGGAGGGGCATTTTCATTGAGTACAAATTTTAAAACTATCTTCCTGTTCTAAACATACAGATTCTATTATTTTTACATAATTATTACATTTATAATTAAATTTATTACATTTAATATTGCATAATTATTAATTACAGAAATTATAAATTTATTATTACATTGGTTATTACATTGTTGTTTATTATACAGAAATTATAAACCGAAAAACGAATGAAAAAAGGCGATTAGGAAATAATCCAGAGACCATTGAGAAATTCGCACCTAGGTTAGATATCGTTCTCCCGAAACCAGAAGGGCATTTTATTACAGGGTCAGCTTATAACTACATTTCCACAAATTAAAAATATCTTCTTGTTCTATACATACAGATCCTAATGTTTTGACATAATTACTGCATATATTTATTTCCACATTAATTACTTCCATTATTACATTTACTAAAAGCGAGTAAGGAAACATTCCAATCCAGAGACATTTAAGAAATTCACACTTAGGTTCGAACACGTTCCCACGACTCCGTAAGGGATTTATTGACCAAGAATCTCATTAAAGGGTCTAACTTATAAGTACCTTCGCACAAATTAAAATTATCTACTTTTTCTATACACACAGATTCTATTATTTTTCTTTTGACATAATTATTACATTTATAAAGTACCTTACTTGATTCCCAATCTATAGCATGATTATTTTGGCTAGCGTGATAAAAAATGGCATTATTAGTATTACAACTTCTGAAGGCATATTTGTGTTCTTTGATACGGGTTTCAATATTTCTTCCAGTTTCTCCCACGTATACTAAATCACAACTTTTACAGGGAATGCTGTAGACACAGGCTTGTTCCTCTTTTGCAACGTTATTCCTAACCAATTTACTTTTCACGGTAGACGAATATTTGAACGCCAAAGCAAACTTAAATTCTTTCGTCAACGGTTTTACTCTTTCTAAGCCGGCAATGTAAGGCAAACTCACATATTGTTTTTGGTTAACTGAAGGTTCCCGAGGGGCATAAAAGATTTTCTGGCTTTAAAATACGCCTTTCTGATAAACCACTCAGGATATTTTAAATCCTTAAAAATGTTCCAAATCTTTGAATTTTCCGGATCCAGCAAATGTGGGCTACAAATCCTGAGTGCTCTTAGAAACATGGAAGAAATAATTGAGCTTTTAACCCCTTCATCATGATATGAAAAATAATGAATGTACGAATTACAATGAGTAGGTTTTCTATAGACCGTGAAATTGGGCTTTCCGCTTTCGTTAATGACCAAAACATCTAGAAAAGGTAATTGTTTGTCGTTCTCCCATTCATATTTAAATTTAATAGAGGGAACAAGATTATTTAATGACTGAAAGAAAGTGTCAAAGTTGTTCCAGTGGTCAGGCCAAAATGAGAAAATATCATCTACATAACGAAACCAAATTAGATTCCTGGGACATATTGTTTGCAACAATTCCGACTCATAATACTCCATATATAATGTACTCAGTATTGGGGATAAAGGGGACCCCATTCCCATACCAAAACGTTGCAAATAAAATTCTTCACCGAAGGAGAAGGCATTATTGGTGACACAGAGTTTTATCAGTTCTAAAAATACAGATGTGGGCATGCCTAGTTCTACGTTACATGTTGGCAATTTTCTATCTAAAAAACTAAGTACATCATCAATGGGAACTTTCGTAAACAAGGACTCAACATCAAAACTTATCATTCTTCCCCGTTTTAAATCTAAGGACATAACTTTGTTATAAAGTCACAGGAATTAGTGATGTGCGAGCCTGAAAATTTACCAACTAATGGGGATAATTTATCTGCAAGAAATTTAGATAACCTGTAACTAAAGGAACCCCTGTGTGAAATAATGGGACGGAGTGGTATATTAATCTTATGGGTTTTGGGTAGGCCGTAAATGTGGGGAGTTTGGGGTTAATCTGTAGAAATCTTTTAGGATCAATCGCCGGGACATCTTTTAATAAGTTCCTGATGGTTTTGTTGAATTCGGCAGAAAGACGCTTTAGGGGGGACGATCTCACTTTGGTGTAGGTGAATTCATCACTAAGTAACGCTTCCATTTTTTGTTTATAATCACACTTGTCCAAAATAACCACAGTGTTACTTTTGTCCGCTTTAGTGACAAATATTGCTTCATTCTTCCTGAGCTTGTCTAAAGCTAACCGGAATCTTTTGGGAATAGAGTCCAATGAGTTGAAATGTTCCAGAAACTTGCTCAGAATCAAACCATTTAAACACGGAATATCCACCCTGGAATTAACTACGGAAGACACAAAATCTAAAACAATGTTTTTATCGGGTTTAAGCGCAAACGACAGCCCTAAATTAAGAACTTCCTTTTCGGATTTGGACAAGACATATGTCGATAAATTTAAAACGGAACCTTCCACCGCACACTTTGACCAAGCACTTTCATCACATAAATAGGATAGCTTTCTGTTAAGTCGTTGTTCAGTGCGTCTAGTCTCCACGTCGCATTTATAATCTGCAGTTTCAAACAGCGCCACAAGTAGTTCACACGACACATGCGATTTAAGGACGCGTAGACAATTTCTTAGTTTGAAATACGTATGGTCAATTTCTCTTTTAACACATGGAATACGTTCCTTCAAAATTTCCCTGGCAAAATTCGGAAACGGTGTATGGTCCTTCCTGAAGGTAAACGGTATCAAGGACTTCGGGCACACTTGCTCCACTAAACACTCGTCTATATGAAAAAACACTAGTGGCTGTGAAGACCAAGAAGCTGCAACTCAAGTTCCTGCAAGAGTGTTTAGTGGAGCAAGTGTGCCCGAAGTCCTTGATACCGTTTACCTTCAGGAAGGACCATACACCGTTTCCGAATTTTGCCAGGGAAATTTTGAAGGAACGTATTCCATGTGTTAAAAGAGAAATTGACCATACGTATTTCAAACTAAGAAATTGTCTACGCGTCCTTAAATCGCATGTGTCGTGTGAACTACTTGTGGCGCTGTTTGAAACTGCAGATTATAAATGCGACGTGGAGACTAGACGCACTGAACAACGACTTAACAGAAAGCTATCCTATTTATGTGATGAAAGTGCTTGGTCAAAGTGTGCGGTGGAAGGTTCCGTTTTAAATTTATCGACATATGTCTTGTCCAAATCCGAAAAGGAAGTTCTTAATTTAGGGCTGTCGTTTGCGCTTAAACCCGATAAAAACATTGTTTTAGATTTTGTGTCTTCCGTAGTTAATTCCAGGGTGGATATTCCGTGTTTAAATGGTTTGATTCTGAGCAAGTTTCTGGAACATTTCAACTCATTGGACTCTATTCCCAAAAGATTCCGGTTAGCTTTAGACAAGCTCAGGAAGAATGAAGCAATATTTGTCACTAAAGCGGACAAAAGTAACACTGTGGTTATTTTGGACAAGTGTGATTATAAACAAAAAATGGAAGCGTTACTTAGTGATGAATTCACCTACACCAAAGTGAGATCGTCCCCCTAAAGCGTCTTTCTGCCGAATTCAACAAAACCATCAGGAACTTATTAAAAGATGTCCCGGCGATTGATCCTAAAAGATTTCTACAGATTAACCCCAAACTCCCCCACATTTACGGCCTACCCAAAACCCATAAGATTAATATACCACTCCGTCCCATTATTTCACACAGGGGTTCCTTTAGTTACAGGTTATCTAAATTTCTTGCAGATAAATTATCCCCATAAGTTGGTAAATTTTCAGGCTCGCACATCACTAATTCCTGTGACTTTATTAACAAAGTTATGTCCTTAGATTTAAAACGGGGAAGAATGATAAGTTTTGATGTTGAGTCCTTGTTTACGAAAGTTCCCATTGATGATGTACTTAGTTTTTTAGATAGAAAATTGCCAACATGTAACGTAGAACTAGGCATGCCCACATCTGTATTTTTAGAACTGATAAAACTCTGTGTCACCAATAATGCCTTCTCCTTCGGTGAAGAATTTTATTTGCAACGTTTTGGTATGGGAATGGGGTCCCCTTTATCCCCAATACTGAGTACATTATATATGGAGTATTATGAGTCGGAATTGTTGCAAACAATATGTCCCAGGAATCTAATTTGGTTTCGTTATGTAGATGATATTTTCTCATTTTGGCCTGACCACTGGAACAACTTTGACACTTTCTTTCAGTCATTAAATAATCTTGTTCCCTCTATTAAATTTAAATATGAATGGGAGAACGACAAACAATTACCTTTTCTAGATGTTTTGGTCATTAACGAAAGCGGAAAGCCCAATTTCACGGTCTATAGAAAACCTACTCATTGTAATTCGTACATTCATTATTTTTCATATCATGATGAAGGGGTTAAAAGCTCAATTATTTCTTCCATGTTTCTAAGAGCACTCAGGATTTGTAGCCCACATTTGCTGGATCCGGAAAATTCAAAGATTTGGAACATTTTTAAGGATTTAAAATATCCTGAGTGGTTTATCAGAAAGGCGTATTTTAAAGCCAGAAAATCTTTTTATGCCCCTCGGGAACCTTCAGTTAACCAAAAACAATATGTGAGTTTGCCTTACATTGCCGGCTTAGAAAGAGTAAAACCGTTGACGAAAGAATTTAAGTTTGCTTTGGCGTTCAAATATTCGTCTACCGTGAAAAGTAAATTGGTTAGGAATAACGTTGCAAAAGAGGAACAAGCCTGTGTCTACAGCATTCCCTGTAAAAGTTGTGATTTAGTATACGTGGGAGAAACTGGAAGAAATATTGAAACCCGTATCAAAACACAAATATGCCTTCAGAAGTTGTAATACTAATAATGCCATTTTTTATCACGCTAGCCAAAATAATCATGCTATAGATTGGGAATCAAGTAAGGTACTTTATAAATGTAATAATTATGTCAAAAGAAAAATAATAGAATCTGTGTGTATAGAAAAAGTAGATAATTTTAATTTGTGCGAAGGTACTTATAAGTTAGACCCTTTAATGAGATTCTTGGTCAATAAATCCCTTACGGAGTCGTGGGAACGTGTTCGAACCTAAGTGTGAATTTCTTAAATGTCTCTGGATTGGAATGTTTCCTTACTCGCTTTTAGTAAATGTAATAATGGAAGTAATTAATGTGGAAATAAATATATGCAGTAATTATGTCAAAACATTAGGATCTGTATGTATAGAACAAGAAGATATTTTTAATTTGTGGAAATGTAGTTATAAGCTGACCCTGTAATAAAATGCCCTTCTGGTTTCGGGAGAACGATATCTAACCTAGGTGCGAATTTCTCAATGGTCTCTGGATTATTTCCTAATCGCCTTTTTTCATTCGTTTTTCGGTTTATAATTTCTGTATAATAAACAACAATGTAATAACCAATGTAATAATAAATTTATAATTTCTGTAATTAATAATTATGCAATATTAAATGTAATAAATTTAATTATAAATGTAATAATTATGTAAAAATAATAGAATCTGTATGTTTAGAACAGGAAGATAGTTTTAAAATTTGTACTTAATGAAAATGCCCCTCCTGTCTCGAGAGAATGGAATCCAACCTAGGTGCGAATTTCTTAACGGTCGATCCCTGAACTGTTTTTCCCTCTTGTTTTGTTTCATTTGTGTTTCTGTATCCACCCGAGGAGGATGCCAGTGGGCGTCGAAACTGTCGTGGAAATAAACTCTGTCTATTAGAGTGGGTTTTTATTCTCATATTTTGACCTTCACGTAAAAAAGTGAAGTTTTTTGCATTTAAGATAGTTTTAATTTGTGGGAATGTACTTATAAGCGGACCTTGTAATAAAATGCCCTTCCGGTGTCGGGAGAACGGTATCTAACCTAGGTGCGACTTTCTCAATGGTCTCTGGATTGTTTCCTAATCAGCTTTTTTCATTCGTTTTTCGGTTTATAAGTTTTGTATAATAAACAACAATGTCATAACCAATGTAATAATAAATTTATAATTTCTGTAATAAATAATTATGCAATATTAAATGTAATAAATTTAATAATAAATGTAACTGTATGTTTAGAACAGGAAGATAGTTTTAAAGTTGCGCGAATGTACTTAATGAAAATGCCCTTCCGGTGTCGGGAGAATGGGATCTAACCTAGGTGCGAATTTCTTAACGGTCGGTCCCTGTACTGTTTTTCCCTCTTGTTTTGGTTCATTCGTGTTTCTGTATCCACCCGAGGAGGATGCCAGTGGGCGTCGAAACTGTTGTGGAAATAAACTCTGTCTATTAAAGTGGGTTTTTATTTTCATATTAGCACAGCTCTTCATTCCCGTGAACTCCAAGATCCGTTTTTGCACCGTTTAGTGACTGGTGATGAAAAGTGGATACTGTACCAGAATGTAAAGCGCCGTCGACAGTGGGTTTGTGCAGAACCAGCGACACCACAGCCAAAACCAAATCTTCACCCTCGGAAGGAGTTGCTTAGTGTTTGGTGGGATAAAAGTGGTGTAATACACTTTGAAACATTACCACACAACCAAACAATCACCGCTCAAGTCTACTGTCAACAACTAGATCGATTGAACACTGCACTAAAAGAAGAGAGACCTCTTCGGTTAATCGGAAAGGAATCGTGTTCCACCACGACAAAAGCGCGTTCTCATACCGCTCGGATCACTTCTGCAAAAATTGATGAGCTTGGGTGGGAAAAACTTCCACATCCTCCAGACCTTGCACCTTCAGATTATCATCTCTTCAGGAGTCTTCAAAACTATCTTGACGAGAAACAGTATACTTCTTTAGATGACCTGCACACCAGTGTTTGTACGTGTTTTGCCTCAAAACCGCCTGAATTTTATAAACATGGCATTGAAAAGCTTGTAGGACATTGGCAGTGTGTCACTGATTCCGATGGAAAATATATACTAGATTAAAAAGTTTTTTTTTTGTTTTTTTTTGTCCTTCAAATTCCGATCTAAAAAACGACATTACTTATGGGATGACCTGATAATTGAAGTTTTCGCGAGTGATCAACTGTTAAATTTTTCTAGTGTAAAAAGTTTTAACGATTAGCGCTATTCGGCCTGACCATCAACATATGAGGCGCTCTGGACCACAAGCTGCCAAGCGCCAAAATTCAAAGAAAAAGGCAGTTTAAGTTTTGTCAACTTGAAAAATGCCATACTTTTGAACCAATAACCATATTTGATTCCGACCATACGTACAGATCCACAATCTGCTACCTGACTCACCCATGGGATAGAGGAAGGGTGGGGGAATATAGTGGTATAAATAATTCAATTCTGTCCCCACTGGCGTTTGGCAGGTTGTGGTCAGGAGTGCTTCATAAACCAGGTTTGTTGAAGTTTCGTCTATTAGAGTTGTGTGTGTGTGTGTGTGTGTGTGTGTGTGTGTGTGTGTGTGTGTGTGTAATATACACACACACACCTCGTTTGTGTCATCTGGTACCTTCCTGAGTCAGGTATCTAGTCTTCTCTTGAAGATTTCAACTTTGACCCCTGTAACGTTTCCAAGGTCATTTGGAAGCTGATTAAAAAGTCTTGGCCCCATGACAACCAAGCTAATTTTCTTCAGTGTTGAGGAGGTCCCTTGTCGGGCCTTTAATTTGGGAACACTACACATTCTGCCTTTCGCATTGTCCAGCGTTGTTTGGGTGGCAGTTGGGTTTAGTTTGATGTTTGGTACCAGTTTTTCGATCATTTTCCATATGTAGATTATGGTGTACCTCTCTTCTTTTCAGGGAGTACAGATTTAGTTTACATAATCTTTCCCAGTAGTTGAGTTCTTTGCAGCCATCAATCTTGGCTGTGAAATGTCTGCGTTTCTTCTAGTTTATTAATTTCTTCCTTTTTATATGGGAACGTCAAAACAGCAATATTCAAGTTTTGGTACGATCAGTGTTCTCAGCAGGGGAATCATTAGTCTTGTCCATCCTTTTGAACGTTCTTAGTACCTGTCCCGCGACTCTTTGCTTTGTTTATTGCTGTCTAATTTTGTTTCGAATTTGGCATCATCGGTCATTATTACCCCCAAGTCGACAACACTTGTTTTCACTTATTAACGATGATCTTATTAACTGCTCCCACGCCATTCAGGTGAAGACCATTACGCAAAAATAAATGGTACTTTCCTGTTATCCCGGACCCCAGACTTTTTGCCAAAAATATCACAACTTAACCATTTGTCAAGGGCATACAGTTGACCTAACCATATTTCTTGTATGTTCATAATGAGACTTTAAAAGATTATTAATAATAGAAAAACCGGTGCTTTCCTGTTAGGTCAACTGTATGCCCTTAACAATTTTGGTTAGGTTAAGTTGCGATATTTTCGGCAAAAAGTCTGTGGCCCGGGATAACAGAAAAGTACCAAATAAATTTCTTTTTATTGTAACAAAATTACTTTACGAGTGATGACCAACATTTTCCTGTTGGTAAAGGGATTTAAAAATATAGGGTGTCCATAAATTACACTGGGGAACAAATTTCAAATTTTTGTCTATTGAATTAGATTTGACAGTTACTTCTAGGTAATTTGGGTGCGCTGAGCACGAATGTTTACTCGGTTTTGCTCTATCAGGTCCTGATTTTGCTCAACACCCCTCCTCTTTCGTCGTATTCATAAAAAGGTTTTTTTCTCAATACTCGCTGTCTTTTTGCAGTTACACATTATGCAACTAGGTTTTTATCTAGGTATTTGTACCTATTGTTATGGTATTGTTGTATTATGTATATTTTTATATGTAACACCCTAAAAATATTTTTAATTTTGTCATTTTAACCCATTTTAATATTAGTAAATTAAGCTAAAAATATCATAGAATTCTAAAATTTTCTCGAGCGTTCCTGTTCTCTGTAGAGTATTCTAGAGGGACAACTAAAATATATAAAAGCGACTCGTTTCCAGAGTTAATCAGTCAATTCAATCAGTCAGTCAGTCAGTCAGTCAGTTGAGTTAGTTAATTAAGTTTGGGCATTAACATAATTTTGAATTGGCATATGATTTAGTGAGTAATTTTGTCATCGTGATTTAATATAGTTGATTTAATTAGACGTAATTTATATTGTACCTACTCATCCGTGTTTCTAGTTTAATTTCATAGATTGTAAGTACCTATTTCATAATAAGTACCTATTTAAACTAATTTTTGTGTTTATATTTCAGATTTTCTTAAATTTATATGAATTAAGGGCTTTAAATACCTTTACAAATTGGCAGAACAATCAAGCAATATGTCATCAAGCACTAGAAAGTTCAAATGCAAAAACAACCCTGATTCCTTCTGTTATATATGTGGAAATTTTACACTTCCACATCAACGAGCAAATATAACTACTTCGTAAAAAGAGCTTACTTAGCTTATTTTGGCATAAAACTGGGGGACCAAGATAAATCGTGGGCTCCACATAAAGCCTGCACTATATGCATTGAAAGACTGCGACATTGGACGAAGGGTTCGGATTCAAAAATACCTTTTGGAGTTCCGATGGTAAGTTTATGATTTCATAAAACTACGTAATTTAATCACTAGTATACTGTAACTTACCTAAATGTAATTGTAACTTAGGTACATAAACAAAAATTTACAGAAAATGTTTATAAGAATCTCAAATATTGCATAAGGTTGAAACACATAGAAATGTTAAATGTTTGGGTGATAACTTTTGATAAAATTCATAAAAACAAGTCTCTCGTCGCTTTTGTTAACGCTTTACAATTTTTTTTCCATATCAGGTGTGGCGAGAGCCTACTAACCACGAGACCGATTGCTACCTTTGCTTTGTCAAGACTTCGGGCTTCACTAAGAAAAATAAACATTGTATCGAGTACCCAAATTTCGACACCGCGATACGACCTGTGCTACATTCAAATGAGATCCCCATTCCAAAATTTAAGGGTCTGCCAACTCAAGAATTAGTTGAAGATGTTCCTGAAAATATTGTTATGCACTTTGAGGAGTCAGACACCGATTTTGACCCCAGCGTATTTGAAAGTCAAAACGATCCGCAAAAGTTTAACCAGGCCGAGTTGAATGATCTTGTAAGGGATCTAAATTTGCCAAAAAAGGCTGCGGAAATTTTAGCTTCAAGACTTAAAGAGAAAAACTTGCTTACTTCAAACACATACATTTCATTTTACAGAAAAAGAGAAGAAGAACTTGTTAAATATTTTAGAACAGAGGATAGTTTAGTATATTGCTGCGACATAGTTGGTTTGTTAAAGAAGATGGGGGTTGAGTCTTACGATGCAAATGATTGGCGCTTGTTTTTAGACAGTTCGAAAAGAAGTCTTAAGTGTGTGTTGTTGCATAATGGCAATCTATACGGCTCGATACCGATTGGGCACTCAACAAAATTAAAAGAAAAGTATGAACATATAGAAAAGGTTTTAAATCTTATCAAATATAGGGAGCACGAGTGGATCATATGTGTTGACTTAAAAATGGTTAATTTTCTGCTAGGACAACAAGGAGGGTATACTAAATATCCCTGCTTCCTTTGCTTATGGGACAGCAGAGCCAAGGAAGAACATTATTTCAAACAAATCTGGCCAGCACGAACATCACTTACTGTCGGAGAAAAAAACGTAATTAATCCACCTTTAGTGAGCAGAGATAAAATCATATTTCCTCCTCTGCATATAAAACTAGGCCTCATTAAACAATATGTAAAAGCTTTAGATACGAACAGCGAGTGTTTCAAATACATAACTTCAAAATTTCCAAGTTTAAGTTATGAAAAAATCAAGGCGGGAATTTTCGACGGTCCACAAATAAGAACAATGATTAAAGACAGCAATTTTCCTAATGTCATGAATGAACGCGAAAAAAATGGCTGGTTCTCATTCGTGGACTTGATAGAAAACTTTTTAGGCAATTATAGGGCAGATAACTAAGAAGAAATCGTAAAAAAACTTTTAAGGGACTACAAAGAGTTAGGTTGCAATATGAGCATAAAAATGCATTTTTTGAATAGCCATCTTGACCAATTTCCAAGTAATTTAGGTGATGTAAGTGACGAACAAGGGGAGAGATTCCACCAAGATATCAAAATTATGGAGGAACGGTACCAAGGCCGCTGGGATTCCCACATGATGGCTGATTACTGCTGGTGCTTGAAAAGAGACCTGCCATCAACAAGCAAATACGCTAGAAAGTCTTACAAAAGAAAATTTTTGCCACAGTGAAAGCTTCATATCTGTTTGTTTTTTATTTTAAGTCATTTCTATCGTTATAATGTAATTTTACTGTAGTTTGAACTGCTTGTATTCATGAAACTTGAAAAAAAAATTTAACACATGACTTAATTTTTTAGTCCTAATTTGAAAAATCTGGAAAATGGCACATAGGCTGTCGACAAGAATCAGGACCTGATAGAGCCAAACCGAGTTGAAATTCGTATTCAGCGCACCCAAATTACCTAGAATCAAGTGTCAGATATCATTCAATAAAATACGTGTTGCCCAGTGTTATTCACCCCATTATAAGCCTTAATAAATTCGTTATTATAGGAGCTATCTTAAAACGGTTTGCGGCAGTTAATAACACAACTCAAGAATTTTTTTTCTTTATTTCGCAGTGAAGGAGACAGTGAAGGCGACAGTGAAGGAGAAAGCAATGTGTGTGCTGTGGATGTGGGAAACCAAATCTCCAATTACTGTACAGAGACGTTTTCGGGAGGAATATCAGAAAACTCCACCAATAAAGCAATCACTCAAGCGATGGCTGACACAATTTCGAGAAACTGGCAGTGTGCTACATCAGAAAGGAGCTGGTGGGCCTAGTGTGTCTGAAGTTAAGATAGCAGGAATTCAGGAGGCGTTTATCCGAAGTCCTACAAAATCCATCCGCCGAGCAAGCCGAGAACTGCAAATACCGCGTTCAACAGTGCATAAAGTGGCTCACAAGTGGTTGAAACTTTATGCCTACAAATTGCAAACCTTGCAGAAACTTCTACCAAATGACAAACCCAAACGGGTACAGTCTGCTGTTGACATTCTTGACCGTATTGATGAAGATGAGCATTTTTTGAACAATGTCGTTTTCAGTGATGAAGCGACATTCCATCTGTCTGGGGCTACACAAAGGACAGAGTGTATGCAAAGAAGGTTAATAACATCACAGAATTAAGACACTGGATTGAAGAGACATTAGCTTCCATCACGCAAGACATGCTTCTTAATGTTTGGAACGAAATCATCTATCGCCTTGATGTTCTGCGTGCTACCAATGGGGCTCACGTGGAGGTTTACTGAATAAAAATAAAAATTTATTGAGCTGTGTTATTAATTGTCGCAAACCGTTTTAAGATAGCTCCTATAATAACAAATTTATTAAGGCTTATAATGGGGTGAATAATTTATGGACACCCTGTATAATTCATGAAGGTAGCTCTGCTGAAAAAGTCGTCGAGTCCTGCTATTCCAAAGAGAATTTCTGGAAAAAATATTTGTCCTATTCTTTAGAGTCAGCATCAGCCGCTTGCATTTTCCCATTAGTTTCTCTGACCTGGAAATCTTAACATCGTTCGTTCCAACATGCAAAATAAATAACGTATGTTCAACAGCATCTTTACTAAACTCGCCTATGGAGTTCGTGATGTGAACACAGGCTTCAGGATTACCTCCTCCGCATGGGCGCAGATCCCTATCCCTTTTTGAAGGCTGGGGACAAAAGTATCAAGTGTATCCCCCACTCTTTAGGAACTCTTAAGCTAATGGTATTCCATAGTAGTAAGAGGAATTATAATACATGAATTATTATTATTATTATATTTTTGTTTCGATATTTTAAATACATGTACTAAAACTCCATTAATTTTGATACCCAAATGTACCCCCCCCAATTTTTTTTATAGTGATTTGCGCCCATGCTTCTCCGAGTTGAGTTCCTGCTGCAGAACTCTTGTAATTGCCATCGAATAATGTAATCGCCAACTAGCCTAATCTCTTGCGTCACCCTACTCTGGCTCTGAGCCGGAAAATCTATTAGTCGTAACTACTCTTAAGCAAGGTTTCTGCTGTCTAGGTCGGGCGCCATTTCGAATTGGTTCAAACGGTCGATCTTCTGAAGGGGAAGGGAATGACGACTGGTCGGGGATTCGTCGCAGTCTTCGCAAACTCGCGCCCAAACTGAAACAAAATCCTGCAATGAGTTAAACCTAACTGCCAAAACAGTAAATCTCTCTTCCCCCCTACTTCGAAGTTCGTCTCTCGCCGAAATAGCCTCGTTTTGTAGTTCTTTCTGGTTTACGCAAAATCTACAAACTAAAGGGTTAGAAGAGAACACAATCGGGTAGGTTCGGGGCTGTCAAGAAAAATTTTCTTGCGAAAAATTAATTTCCCAATCTAACAGGTAGGCGGAAGAGTCTGGAAAGAATTATGGATTAATGACTTAGACAGTAAAGAGTAGTCCAGAAAGTCGTGTTCACACAATTCACAACCCTAAACACTGGTCGAATTTCGACAAACTCCCCAAAAGCTAAAATCACGAAAGAAAATACTTTGCATTTAGAAATATATATACAGGGTGGGCCGTAAGTTTCCATACATAGGAAAATTTAAACGTTTGTTTTTATGTTTCAGATACCCTAAGAATATGCGTTTGTAAGATCTTGTTTACTGATGAAGCAAATTTTTACGTCAATGGAGAGGTTAATCGGCAAAACATACGTTATTGGAGTAATGCTAACCCTAACTGGCTGAGTCCGACGAAGATGCAAGGTGCCGATAAAGTGATGGTGTGGGCCGGGATATGGGGTGACAGAATTATTGGACCAATTTTTGTCAGTGGAAATCTTAATGCCGAAAGGTATCTTAACATGTTGCAAGAAGAGATTTTCCCATCCCTGCTAAACGAGGAAGGTAACTTCCCAGTTTACTTCCAGCAAGATGGAGCTCCACCTCATTATGGTCTTCACGTGCGTCGGTATTTGGATCAGCAGCAGTTTCCGGATGCTTGGATTGGTCGGCGTGGTCCTGTGGAGTGGCCTCCCAGATCCCCAGATCTCACCCCCTTGATTTCTATCTTTGGGGGCACTTGAAGGCCATGGTGTATCAGGAAAAGATACGAGACATAAATCATCTAAAGGAACGTATCACCAACGCCATTACAAGCATAACGTCAACTGTGCTAATGCGTGTTCATCAACAGTGGGGAACACGTATTGAAATGTGTTTCAAAACAATGGCAACCATGTAGAGCATATTATATAAATAAAAATGGTTGTCCATAAAAAATGTTTATTTTTCCTATGTATGGAAACTTACGGCCCACCCTGTATATATATATATATATATATATATATATATATATATATATATATATATATATATATATATATATATATATATACACAGGATGTCCCATAAGTCCGGCATCAGAGGGAAAAAAAAAAAAGAAGCAAAACAAAAGCTTTTATTTACAGAACGTGCTCAATATGTCCACCATTGTTTTCAATACACAAATTAAGACGTGATACCCAGTCAGCAAGCACACGGTGAATGATGTCAGGAGTAATGGTGTTACATGCCCCAATAATGCGCTGCCGCAAATGGTCAACACTCCTAATTTTCTCTGCGTATACTAGCGCTTTCAAGTGGACCCAGAAATAAAAACCGTGTGGCGTGAGATCCGGGCTTCTAGCTGGCCATTCGACAGACCCTCGACGTCCTATCCCAGGGGTGGGGAACCTGCGGCCTTCTGCCTGTTTGACATTCAGAATTCATACCGTACGATAATGAACAGCAACTGATACCCCTTTAGGACTTTAGACTATTTCATTAGATCATGGTTTCAGCTTCACTGCTTCTTACACATACAAGCCTTCTTTATGGCTTGAACAATAGGAAATATGGCAACGCTGCCAGTTGAAACTGGCAGCGTTGCCTTACGGCTTACGCCCTTACCTATCAACGATCAACTCGACTGGCTGACTGGATGACAGTTACTGACGATTCTCCGATAGTGACACGCACGCTTGTTTTCTTTAAAACTAAATCTTTGATCAATTCGTGTACCATTTTTATTTATAAATCTTCTGGTACCCCAATCATGTCAAAAACTGTGAAAAGAAAATTAAAGGAAGAGAGAGTATTCCATGAAGAATTGGAATTGCAGTATTTCATAGTTGCTGAAAAAGATAAAATGATGTGTTTGCTCTGCAACGCCATAATTGCAACAGTGAAGAAACACAATGCATATCAGCATTATGCAACTCATAAGAACCACAAGTATGCTATATTGGAAGGAGAACCCCGAAAGTCTGCACTTACGAAGATGAAACTTCAAAAGCAGCAAGTATTTAAAACGATGTCAGGCCTAGGGACTGAAATCACTGAAGCAACTTTAAAGTAGCATATATACTTGGAAAAAGAGGTAAGCCATATAGTGATGTGGAAATCATAAAAGAATGCATTGTTGAAGTTGTAGCCTCTTTAGATTCAGACAAAGTTAACAAATACAAACAACTACCTCTTTCAAGAAGGACCATAACTGATCGGCAACATGAATTAGCCCTCAATGTAACTGAACAACTTCATACAATATGCCAAAGCGAAAATACTTATTATTCGATTGCCTTGGATGAGTCCACTGATATTACTGACTCATCGCAAGTGTCATTTTTTATTCGTTATAACTGCAGATTTTCAATGCTACGAGGAGTTACTGGCTTTGGGTACCCTTACGGGGAAGACACGTGGAATTGACGGCTTCTCTCTCTTCAAAGAAAAATGCCGTGAAGCGAAACTGAATTTATGTAATTTAGTAAGTGTATGCACAGATGGTGCAACTTCCATGAGAGGAAAATGTGCAGGATTTGTTGTGCTACTACAAAAAGTACTGCCAAATCCAGATAGCTTGATTTCCTTTCACTATTTTGCATCAACAGAATCTCTGTGCCAAATCTACTGTTTTAAGTGACACATTAAGTAAAGTTATACGTATTGTGAACTACATTAGAGCAAATGCATCAAGAGATTCACGACATCGCCAGTTTCGCAATATGCTTATGCTTATGCTTATGCTTAATGATGAAACATTCACTGTGGATCTTCCGTATCATTCTAAAGTGCGATGGTTGTCACAATGGCAAGTCTTTGAAAAACTTTTGTCTTTGCGAAAACAAATCACAAGATTATTTGAGGAACTCAATGAACCATGTGAATTGTCAAAAAAGGATTTCTGCAGAAATGTTGCATTTTTGTATGACGTAATGTCAAAGCAAAATTACCTGAGTATTTCTTTGAAAGGTAAAACTAAACCCATATTTGAAATGTGGCAAAAAATCCAGGCTTTTCGGAGAAAGTTGCGCTTTTTCAAAACTATCCTTACCCGATCGGAACTTTCAGCTGAACACTTCCCTGAACTGGCAAAGGTAATTGATGAAGAAGATACAAGCAAATCATTAAGGGAATGCGATGTGAAAGAATATACAGCTGTCCTAGACTCCCTGATTGAAGAATACGATGAAAGAGTTGAAGATTTTGAGAAACATGACTTCACACTGAAACTAGCTTTCCAACCACACCTGGTTGATGTCTCCAAAGCACCTGAAGATTTACAGATGGAGTTGATTGAGCTATTAGAAGATAATATCCTTGTCTCTATTTGATACTAAGAAGGATCCTGTTGAAATATGGAAAAGTGCCATTGAATACCCCCGTCTGCGCCAACATGCTCTCCGAATGTTGTCTTGTTTCGGCACAACCTACTGTTGTGAATCAACGGTGACTCAAATCAAAACGCGCTTGAGATCTCAGATGACGAATATTCACCTGGAGGACGAACTAAAACTACGGTCAACGATGTTGGAACCAAATG
Organism: Bathynomus jamesi; assembly: GCA_023014485.1. Taxonomy (NCBI): domain Eukaryota; kingdom Metazoa; phylum Arthropoda; class Malacostraca; order Isopoda; family Cirolanidae; genus Bathynomus; species Bathynomus jamesi. Next base: position 315,522 of record JAJOZX010001022.1, on the reverse strand, counting down.
TACGACTCCCGTCCCGCAATAAGCAGTCACAAAAAAGTCATTAAATGGTTTATCACTTTTTCACTTATCATCATATTAACATCATTTCACTTAATATCATATTAACATCATTTCACTTAATATTAGTTCTATTGTCAATTATTCCCCCCAAAAATAAATGTGCACTTGCTGAATTTTTTTTATTATAAAAGCCCTCACGTATTATAAAGTTTGATTTAAAATTAGTAAATATGTAGATTGTAGACTAAATATGACATTTTTGTACTGTATGTTAAATTCTCAGCATGCGGCCTAATAGGGTCTTGGTTAAATGAAATGCGGCCTTCCAATGAAAAAAGGTTCCCCACCCTGTCCTATCCAATGACCAGGGAATTGTTGGTACAGGTATTCCCTTACTTGGGTGCTGTAATGTGCAGGAGCGCCGTCTTGCTGGAACCATGTTGGGAAATTTCCTTCTTCGTTCAAGACACTGGGAAATGCTTCTTCCTTGAGCATACGTAGGTAGGTGCCTCCAGTGACATGTTCATCGAAAAAGAGGGGCCTATGATGCTATCTTTCCAAATGCCACACCATACCATCACCCGAGATGCACCTTGTTCCTTTGAAGAGGTATACCAGTAGCGGGTATTCTGTCGATTTACCTCACCATTTCCATAAAAAACAGCCTCGTCACTGAACAGAATGGTGGACGAGAAATTGGCATCCCGAGCATAAATTATGGTTTGTAGAAATAGAAAAATGAATTTATCCTATGATGCCGGACTTAAGGGACACACACACACACACATATATATATATATCACACATATATATATACATTATACATATATATATATATATACAAAAAAAAAAAATTTTTAATCTAGTATATATTTTCCATCGGAATCAATGACTGCCAACGTCCAACAAGCTTTTCAATGCCATGTTTATAAAATTCAGCCAGTTTTGAGACAAAAAACAGAGACTGGTGTGCGTCATCTATAGTAGTATACTGTTTCTCGTCAAGAGTTTTGCAAACTACTGAAGAGATAACCTGAATGTGCAAGGTCTGGCGAATATGGAAGATGGAGTTTTTCCCACCCAAGCTCATCAATTTTTTGCAGAAGTGATCGGAGCTGTATGAGAATGTGCGTTGTCGAACACGATTCCTTTCCGATTAACCAAAGGTGGTGGTTTCTTTTAGTGCAGTGCTCAATCGATCCAGTTGTTGACAGACTTGAGCGGTGATTGTTTGGTTGTGTGGTAAGGTTTCAAAGTGTATTACACCACCTTTATCCCACCAAACACTAAGCAACACCTTCCGAAGATTTATATATATATATATATATATATATATCCCCCTCCCCGCGGGCGGTCTTTCTGGGGTGGATCGCCCGCGGGCTCCTGCCTCCATGTGGCGAGGGGGGTCAGCCGCGGCTGGGGGCCCTGCCGGGTCCCCCGCCCGGTTGCGAAGTGGACTTTTAACATACCCTGCTATCCTACAGCCCCCTCTTTCCTGTCTTCCCCTCTTTCCCCTCTTCCTTGCCCCCTCTGTTTTTTTTTTTCTGCTTTCTCTCTTCACTTCGCGCGCCCCGTGGGCTGCCGGGGCTGGTCGCTGGGGGTCTTGTCCCCATGGCCGGGGCCGGACTAAGTTGGCTGGTAGGGTGCCCAGGCCTGGGACCCTGGGGGCCTTGGTCTTTGCTGCCGGCGGGGGAGAACTCTCGACGCTGCAAGGGCCCCTTTTGAAACGGGGGTACCTGCATGGGACGAGGCACCCACCCCCCGCCGGCGTGCGCTTGGTCCCCTTGGGCCCCGGGTAATCGGTTCCCCGCGGCCCCGGGCGCGAAACTACAATAAAAATTTTCTATGGAAACACTTACAACTCTAATGGACCTCGTTGACGACCCGGCTTGTGCATCTGACCTCCCTCTGACTACCTCTTTGGACCGTGGGTCTGGTAAGGGCAGTCGGCAGCCCTCGCCCACCCCGTCTGCTCTTCTTGCCGACGCCTCCTCTCCCTCTCTTCCCCAGGCTCGTGGCGCCGCTGCCCGACCCCCGCCAGTAGCGGATGGACCTGCAGTGGACCCCCCGACCCCTGGATCCCCCTATATTCCACGTCCGATAGGGACCCACCTGCTTTTTCGCCCTCAGGTGGGAGGCCCGCGGCCCCGGTCGCCTCCCACTCCGGTCGGGCCTCATCGCCCCCGGCCCCCTCGGCCCCTGGGGGACGTGGGACCCGACGTCGCCGTCCGCCTTTCTCGTCTTCTCGCCCCCTCGAAGTTCCGGTGGTGTTTGGCCAGACGGCTTCACTCGGCCTTAGGACGATGGACAAGTTCCTCGTCCTCCGCCCCTCCTCCTCCAAGCCCCTCCCCACTAACCACGAACGTCTCTTTCGAGCGATCCATGGGAAGACGGGGACGGCGCGTTTTGACCTTCGGCCTCAGAGGGATGGCTCCATTTTGATAAGGTCGCGTTCCTCTGCCGAAACCTCCTCTCTGCTCGCTATCCACGATGTCCTGGGCTGCGGGATCACGGTGACTCCCCACCCCCGCCTCAATCAGTGCCAGGGCACAATTTACGCTGCTCGTCTTCTACCCATCCCGGTGGAAGACCTCCAGATTGACCTCGCCTCCCAGGGTGTTGTGAGGGTGTACCGCTTTCCCGACAGATCGCGGTCCCCAACTGCCCCTTCTCCTCGCCTGCTCCTCACTTTCGACTCACTGGTGCCCCCCGTTTCGGTATTCTGGGGCTTTGGTGAGAGACGAGCGTGCGAATTCTCAGTACGACCATACGTGCCAGATCCTACGCGCTGTTTTCAGTGTAATAGGTTTGGCCACGTGAGCAGCTCCTGCCGTCAGCCGGCCCCGTTGTGTGTCCGCTGCGGCGGCCCTCCCCACCCCTTGCCCTGTACTGCTCCGCCTTCCTGCACCAACTGCCATGGACCACACCCTGCTTCATCCCGCTCTTGCCCGTCCTTCCTCTTTGAAAGGGAGGTTCGGGCCCTCTGTTCATCAGAGTTTCTCAGCGCTCGGGAGGCGCGGGAGCGGTTGCGTGGCGGCGAGGCCCGGCGTGGTGCCTCGTACGCCGAGGCTCTCCGTTCCCGGACCCCGTCCTCACCGGCGGTTCCCAAAGCGCCTCCACCCACCGTGTCCGCTACTCCCAGTCCATCCTCTGCCGCCCAGCGGACTCCTACCGCGGCTCCCCGTACTACCAGCGCGTCCCCACGTGCTCCCTCCGCGAACGCCGATGCTTCGTCGGCAACCCCCCTGCCCTTCTACGCCCTCTCCACCGGCGCCTTCGGCCACCCCCATTCCGGATCGTGACCCGCCGTCACCCACGCGGGCCGCACGACGGAGGGATGGGGGCCGCAAGCGCCGCGCCAGTGGTGACCCGAAAGGTTCGACGCCATAAGCCTCGCATCACCTTCCTCTCCTAAACACAAACGCCCCCTTCGCCCTACCGCCCCGGTGTCCTCACCGTCCCCACTGCGCAACCGTTATGCACGCTCCCCCCTGGGGTCCCCGTCGGCCCTCGTGGTGGGGGCTGAGATACACCCCTCTCCGGTCCGGTCGATGGACCCACTGGAGGGGGAACTCGGCCGCCTGGTCGGCGTGGGTGGGACGTGCACGCCCCCGCGTTTGACCCGCCCCATCTCTCTCCTCGACCTGCCAATGCCTCTGGGTGAGGTATTATTTTCCACTCCCCCTCGTAGTCCTGCCTCCCCCGCACCTCCGGTGAAGGGAGGGGCATTCTGGATACCTCTCACATCCCCTTCTCTGCATCGCTCTCACCTGGACGTCCGGGAGACTCCTCCTCTGGAGGACTTGCCGGCGTCTGGTTCCACATCGCCCCCTCGTCGGGGGGACCCTCGCCTTCGCCCTCGTTCGGCGTCCCTCACTGAACTCCGGGGCTTTCCGATTCCCTCTTTAATCTCGGGCCGCCCGATCGGCCCACCCACCCCATAATCATCCTTTACGCTGACCTTCCTACCCCTCCCTATACCTCGCTCCTGCAGTGGAACATCCGCGGGCTCCTGGTAGGCCTCGAGAGTCTCTCCTCTCTCCTGGCCTCCAGGTGTCCGGCGTGTTTCTGCCTTCAGGAGACGATTCTGGGATCCCGTTCCCTCCCTCGAGTGTCCGGTTACTGCGGGCTCCCTTCCCCGCCTCTCGATGGGGCGGGGAGGGGGGGCGCCGCGGTCTTCGTGCACCGCTCCGTCCCTTTCCGCCCCCTCCCGCTCCGTACAGTCCTGCAAGCTGTGGCCGTGCGCCTTTTCTTGGGGCGCCAGCTCACGGTCTGCTCTCTTTACCTCTCCCCTAACGTACGCCCTCCACCCGATTCTCTCCGTGACCTAATTCTCCAGCTTCCCCGCCCTTTTCTGATTCTCGGGGACTTCAACAGTCGGGACCCGGCCTGGGGGGACGTTTGCTCCACCTTTCTCTCCGGGACCCTTCTCTCCCTTATGGACGAGCTCGAGTTCACCTTTCTGAACGATGGCTCCCCAACCTGCCTTCACTCGGCCCATGACAGTTTCACCTGTATCGACCTTTCCCTGGTTTCCCTCGAAATCGTGACGGAGTTCACCTGGGAGGTCCTGCCGGATTCTTCCGGCAGTGACCATTTCCCAGTGTGTCTTACCCCGACCCGTCTCCTCCCCCCCACCTCTGTCCGCCCGCGCTGGCTGTTCGCCCGAGCAGACTGGGCCTCATACGCGAGGGGCACGGCGATCTCGCCATCAATTCCTGCCTTTCCCTCCGTCAATGAGGCCCTCGCCTTCCTCGAGAGTAAGATCCTCTCGGCTGCCGCCAGTTGCATCCCCCGTACCTCTGGCTCCCCCAGACCGCGAAGCGTCCCATGGTGGACCCCAGAGTGCTCCCATGCCGTTCAGGAGCGGCGCCGTGCCGGCCGCCGCTTCTACCGGACCCGCCAGCTGGAGCACAAGATAGAATTTCAGCGCCTGAAGGCAGTGGCCCGTCGGGTCCTGAAACTGGCCCGGCGTACCTCCTGGCGGAGTTACGTGTCCGGGATCTCCTCCTCGACTGTTTGGCGCAAGGTGCGTAGCTTTGAGGGGACCCGTGTCCCCCCTCGACCCCCGGTGCTTCGGGTCGGGGACGACGAGTTCGTGTCCGATCCGGAGGCCGTCGCGAACGCACTCGCGGCGCACTTTGCAGCCATCTCCAGTTCCGATTCCCCCCACTCCCGCCGCGACCCACCGGAATTTCCACCTCATAGGAATGACCCCTATAATCACCTCTTCCACATGACAGAGCTTCGGGAGGCCCTCCGCCCCCGACGCTCCTCCGCCCCCGGCCCCGATAATATCCCCTATGACCTTTTACGGCATCTCCACCCCTCTGCTCTCAGCTTTCTACTGGACCTCTATAACCGGATTTGGTTGGAGGGTTCATTTCCGGACCGATGGCGTGAGTCCATCGTCGTCCCCATCCCGAAGCCCGATAAAGACCCCTCACTCCCGTCGAACTATCGCCCCATTTCCCTAACATGCTGTGCCTGCAAGGTGATGGAGGCGATGGTCGCCTCGCGGCTGTCCTTTACCTTGGAGGCGAGTGACCAGTACCCTGCTACCCAGGCTGGTTTCCGGCGCTTCCGGTCTACCACCGACCCCCTCCTTCTCCTTAGCCATGACGTGCAGGAGGCTTTCTCCCGGCGTCAATTTGTACTCGCCGTCTTTTTCGACCTCCAGAAGGCCTACGATACTACCCGGCGGAGCGCGGTCTTCGACTGCTTACGCTCCCTGGGTTTCGTAGGCTTTCTCCCTTCCTTTATTTATAACTTCTTGTCCGCCCGTTCTTTCCGCGTCCGCATCGGTTCTGCCCTCTCTGACCGCTTTCCGTTGGAGGAGGGTGTCCCTCAGGGTAGTGTCCTTAGCGTCTTGTGTTTCTCACTCGTGATGAACACAGTCGCTACGGTCCTGCCTACATCCGTTCGTAGCTCCCTCTATGCCGATGACCTGGCTATCTATTGCTCTGGCCGCCTCCCGTCTTTGGCTGAACGTCGGCTCCAGCTAGCCATCAATGCGGTGGTTCGCTGGGCGTCCTCGGTTGGCTATGCTTTCTCACCCTCTAAGTCTTCCAGTATGCTTTTCCGTCCTCGGCGCCTCCGTCTGTCGCATACCTTCGCTCTTACCCTTGCCGGCACTCCTCTTCCCCTCGTCCCATCCGTTAGATTCCTGGGTATGACCCTCGACGGATTTTTCGGTTGGGTTCCACACCTTAGGCGGTTGCGGCAAACATCTCGCCGCACCCTCTCCCTTTTGGGTCATCTGTCCCACACGACCTGGGGGGCGGACAGGCGTACTCTGCTGCGCCTGTACACCTCCCTGGTGCAATCCCGTGTCGACTACGGCTGTGTGGTCTACAGTTCCGCCTCCTCTCCGGCACTCCGTATGCTGGATCCTCTTCTCCACCGTGGCCTTCGCCTGGCGTCGGGTGCCTTCCGCTCGTCCCCTGTCGCTAGTCTTCAGGTGGACTGTGGACACCCCCCCCTGCCCCTTCGCCGGGGCCTTCTCATGGCGAAGTGTTACCTTCGCATCTGCCGCCTCCCGAAGTCCCTACTCTTCTCCGCGATCTCCCAGGCGCTACCCCGGCCTGACACGTGGCATTTCGCTGCCTCTCTGGCCGAGATTTTCTCGTCCCTGGGGATCCCCCCACCCTCTATTCTGCCGTTCTCCTTCGATCTGTCGCCCCCCTGGCGGACCACCCCTATCTGCCGTTGCCAGGCGCTCCGTGGCCTGCGTAAGGAGTCTCTTCCTGCCGTCCTCCGGTCTTCTTTTCTGGCCCATCTTCCCGTCCATTCGGACGACGTTCCCGTCTACACCGACGGCTCGCGCTCCCCTGCAGGTGTCGCGGCCGCCGTCTTCTCTCCGTCATTGTCACCTACCTCCCGGGGTATCCCCCTGCCGGTTCAGGCCTCCATCTTTTCCGCGGAGCTCTTTGCCCTTCTGGAAGCCCTCCGTCTGGTATCGGGTTGTTCGCGGTCCTCCTGTACCATTTTTTCGGACTCGCTGAGCGCCCTTCAGGCGCTCGAGCGCTATGATTCCCCGGACCCCCTCGTACGCCTTATTCAACAGGAGTACCATGTCCTGCACACCATTCACCGGATCCGGGTCACCTTCTGCTGGGTTCCCGCCCATGTTGGTGTTTCCGGTAATGAGGCGGCGGACCGCATAGCCCGGTCCGCCGCCTCCCCTCCCCCGCCCGCTCCCCTTCTCAGACTATGTGCAGGTCTTTCGTTCCTTTTACGATCGCATGTGGCAACAGTCCTGGGACGATGCCACCGGAAATAAACTCTGGTCCATCCGCCCCCGTCTGTCATATTGGGTGTCCTCTTTCCACCGCTCCAGACACAAAGAGGTCGTCCTTGCGCGGCTTCGCATCGGCCATACGCGCCTCACGCACGGCTATCTTATGTTCCGGCAGGAGGCTCCTCGTTGCGCCTCCTGCCAGTCGCCCCTCACCGTCTCTCACATCCTTGTGGAATGCCCCACCCTGTCGTCAGTACGTCGTCGCGCTTTTCCGTTCCTTTCTGATTTCCCCCTCCCCGAACGTTTACGCCTTATGCTCGCTGAGAGCCCTCTCTTCTCGCTTGACCGTCTTTTCCTCTTCCTCTCCCAATCTCGCATCCTATCTGAGCTTTAGGTGGCTTCTCACCTGTAGTCCGCTGTTCTCCCTTTTCTAGTGCCTTTTCTCCGTCTCCGTTTCTCTTTCTCGTATTCCGCCTCGCCATGATATCCGCTACCATATAGCGGGAAATGGCGGTAAACGCCCCAATACAAAAAAAAAAATAAAAATATATATATATATATAAGCAGACCGGACAAAAAATTAGTCACCCCTCTCAGAATGTACCTAATAACGTGTGACGGCGCCTCTGGCCTTCATAACCGCACGAATCCGGCGAGGCAGAGACTCTACGAGGTTGTGCATGTACTGAACATCGATTTGCTGCCACTCGTTCATCAGCCGGTCCCGAAGTTCCGCCAGTCCTGCGCTTCACTTTCTGTTTCCAGCCTGAACAACACCTTCGACGCATTCAGGATTAAAGGCTTCATTGGACTTTCGATGTACTCGTCGCCTCCCATCATTGGAGAACAAACAAAAACGGGACTCATCGGACCAAATTACACGTTTCCAATCTGCCGCAGTCCAGTTTTTGTGCCTCTGAGCCCATTTATAACGTGCCAATTTGTGACTTGCTGTTAACAGCGGCCTCTTCCGTGGTACCCTGCTCCAGATGTCCATCGCATGCAGTTCTCGTCCCATTGTCCGTTCGGAAATTGGTCGCTGGAGAACCTCATTGGTTTCTTGGAGCAATTGTTCTCTGGTTTGAAAACGATGAAACATGGCGGCGGTCCCTATTGTCGAGATTTGTTTTCCGGCCACAGTTACGCCGTCGATTTTCAGTTGATTGCGAACTACACCACTCTTTGTAAACTCGCTGGACAGTACGCGTTGAGACACCAACAAATTGGGCTACTTCAGACATTTTGTGTCCGTGGGCTCTGCCAAACACGATGGCTCCTTTTTGCCACTGAGTAACGTCTGCCTCACGACCCATTTTGCAGACTATATCCAACACACACTTTGTTCTTCACCACCTCACGAAACAGATCTGATCCTGTGTGCTACGTCACCGCTACTTGTCACTTACCAATGCTACATCAGCGCCCTCTGCGTGACCTTGAACTTCCTACTATCGGTGCTATTAGGGGTGACTAATTTTTTGTCCGGTGTGCTTATATATATATATATCGATATTTCAAAAGTAATGCGGCTGTGCGAGTCATAATGGGCTATTATATAGCGAACTCCTAGTTGGCAACCCAGTTGACAAAGTGCTTAGCTGCATATTCTCATAGCGTTCATAGCCCTAAACCGCAACCAGGCCCTTTATGACTCGCAACAGCACGTGACGTTTATGAATAAGGAAACAAAATTATAAAGCATTTATTAAATAGTGAATTAAAAAAAGTGATTAAACTAGAAACATAGAAAATGTAAAAAAATAATTAAAAGACTACTACTATGAATATCACGATTACGACTGTTGTGTTTCAAGGATGAATGAGATGCTAAGCGGAGGTTGTTTCTGCTTTGTCCTCCGCTTCTGATGGGTTTTCGGAAGGCGTTTTTGCTTTCACTTCGGTTTTAGCTGCTTCCTGAAGCAACTGAAGATTAGAAAATTATAACTCAATTCAGAATGAAGTTAATAATAAACCTTTAGTGTCTAGCAATTATTCTGGCTTTAAGCAGTTTAAAAAACCTTTTCATTATACATTTTATACGTAATTAAAACTTTTTAAGTTCGTTGTGCCATTCGTGGGAAGAACTATTCCTAGATCGAAATTCGATATTTAGACAATCATGATTAGGATATAAATAATGGGTGCCCTTCCACACTAAATTTCTTAGACTACATTAACTACTTGAAACTACTAATCGAATTTTATTACAAATTCCCTTGCAATGACGTTTCAAATATTATCTAAAACCAATTCTATACCAAAACATCTGATCCTCTACATTACAGAAACCACTAATTTTACTCTATTAATGTTCCACTACGTTATTACAAACTCGTCCCCCGATTTCAGTTCAAAGTCTTAATCATTATACTATGTAATAATAATATTACTGAGTATGTATGCACCATGACATTAATGCTGATTTTGAAAAGTGGCTTCAATAACATTGGACTTTATCCTATTTTAACTAATTTCAGTCATAGTTAAAGCTGTAAACTAAAATCCTGACTAACGAATAATCCTAATCTTACGCACTGAGGGGGTTCCATTTTCCATTTTTCTCCACTGATGTTGGGGGCTTCATTTCCTCTCCATTTTCTCCCTTTGCCTTTTTGACCTCTTCCTTCTCTGCTTCTTCCTCAGGTTTTCGCTATAACAAATTCATTTGTTAAGTCTTCAACTTTCCAATACGGTTAAACGCTTAATCTAAGTCTCTCTTCCGATTTGGCCTCCTACTGAATTCTCGAAGTAAATTTGCGGTAGTAGTAGTAGTATGCAATGAAAAAACCGATAGGAATTGATGCGATATAATGAAGTTTTATGTGGAGGTAGAATGGTGCTGGAATGGCTATGGAAGATGTGTCCGAAAACTGTAATTGTACCACCAGTTAAGAGAAAAATGTAAGTGAATGTACAAATCAAAGGGGTATGCAAGTAGAGCTGGAGAAATATACGGAAGTGTTGATAGAGTAAGGGATTACAATCTGTTGGAGATGAAAAAGCCAGCTATACAGGAGAATGTACACTGACAAATTATTTGCAGAGTTCAGTGAGAAAAAGTGTGTATGGCACTTAAGGAGTTGGAGAAAGCGTTGATAACGTGAAAAGTTCTGCATTATGAGATGCTTAGAATGTATAGTGTCAAAAGTAGACAAAGGCACTAAGCTTTTGTGGGTAGCAGTGCTTGGGTAACGCTGAAACTGATTTTATATATGGAAGAATAATGCGTGGGGTATTTGCAGGCAGGAAAGTGCCCTTCCACATAGTCAAAATCAAGGTCCAAGGTTTTCGAGACCCCCGGAGACCGCGTTTGAAAGATTGCAGGTAAAAGACGAGGAAAATCGACTGAGGAAGATTGTTTCAGAGTTTACTGGTTGAGTAAATGAAAAATTGAAAATACCGATTAGCCTTTGCATTAAAGTTGGACAAAAAGGAATGAGGTGGTGTGCTTAATGTCTCCTTAGAGGAGGAATGCAGTTCGTTCAGAAGAGCAGTGTTCGTTATAATAGCGACAGTAAGAGGCTGGGAATTGACGAGACAAAGTCTTTGATTCCATCCGATCAAGTAGAGCTGTGCGGGTTCGACCATCCCACACGTGAAGCGTACTGCATACATGGGCGGACAAGACCCCCGTTCAGACAACAACCTAAGGGGAGTGAAGAAACAACGGAGGTGGTACAGCACACCTAACCCTTTAGAAACTGTTTTAGAAAGAATATACATGATCTTTCCATGAAAGATCACAAAAGGAAACGCCAAGAATGTTAAGACGAAGGATTGAGTTTATTGTTGAAGGCAAGGGGATAGTCATGTGAATGGTTGTAGCAAGACAGATGAAGGAACAGTTTCCGAGGTATTGAAAGACAAGGTTTTCTCTGCCCCAATCAGAGATATTAGAAAGATCAGGTGCCAGGTGTATCATAGTCGTCCCACGCGACTTTGTGAAACGGGTGGAGAAGTAAAGAGTGGAAATCTGCAACTTAACAGATCAATAAATAAAAGGAAGCGAGGGCGACAGGAAAGAGTTCTGAGGAACAACAGTGCCATCCACAACCGCAGCTATAGATCGTCCAGGAAGGAAATCGGAGATGAAAGCAGGCAGAAGGATAGAAATAGAAAGGGGGCAGTTTGGAAGTTAAGGATTTGTGCCAGACTATCAAGAGCTTTTGATGTCTAGCGCAATAGCAATGCTTTCACCAAAATCTCGAAAGGAAGATGACCGAGAGAGATGAAAGATCAGAGTCAACAGAGCGTCACCTGCGGAACCCATACTGACCATCTGAAAGAGTGTGGGAAAAGATATTCAAGAATCTTCATATTAAGGAGATTCAAATCTTTAGAAAGGCAAGAAACCAAAGCAATTGAACGATAGCGGTTACCCTTCTTTGGGGCAGGCTGAATGAAAACTAACTTCCAGCAGGAAGGAAAGTACCAGATGAAAGTTTGGCTAGGAAGGGTGTCAGCACAGAAGCACAGTTCTTGAGAACAGGAAGGACACCATCAGGACTACACCTTCCTGGAGTTGAGTTTAGGTACGACGGAATAAACATCTTGGAAGAGATTCGAATTTCAGAAAAGTCAGAGGGATGGAAGAACCGCACTGGAATCATCCAGGGTTGACTTGGAGGCGAAGAGGTCTGCTTTATCAGTAGTAGTAAAGTTGTTGGTTCATGGCTAGGAGTCAGAATTACAATTGGATAGGTTTTCACATTTTTGCCTGAAGGAATGTCTGGAGAGTGAAAACATTCTGCACGATTCCGGACAGAAATACTGTACAAGCCAGTGAGATTCACAAGTTGGATGGCGGCGGTACCTCAGTATAGCCTCCTCTCTATTGTGGATAGCATTAGGAATAGAATGTGGAGTGTATGACTCCATGCCAGAGAATCATCTCGTAATATGCTCAGCGGACTCTGAGGGGCCACAGCCATGAGCAGTAATCATTCCATGGGAAATGAGAGTACTGTCCGAGGGTCTTCTAATCAGCGGTGCCAAAGTGATAAAGGAATCTCCAAAGGCCAAATTAGAGCAATAGGACAGGAAACAAGACTGGTCGGAGCAGCCCAACAGAGAAGAAATTTGACAGAGTAAGGAGGAGGAATGGTGAGAATAACCAGAATGTTAGGCCTATTATTAAAGGTGATAGGGGATACGAGTTGGGTGCTGTACAACTTAGTCTAGGTCATTCAGGACAAAAGTTGTAAACTAGTTCACCAGGGATATCAGTGAAATGGGAGGTGGGTGGTGGTGGTGGTGGTGCATAATGAAATCCCTAAAATGGAGATTTTTGAAAAAGGAGGGAGTTATAGAATGCATTCACTTTAGAAGCGAGGTAGTCCGAGTTTTGAATAGTCAGTAGAGGTAGGAGAGATATTCATTTAGTTTGACTGGCATCCAATCGTAACCAAAGGGTGTAGAATTCGGAGAGCAAGTTAAGTCGTTGCGCACACACACGCAATGGAGTGAAATAGAGTATGGAGAAAATAGGAAGGTACAGAAAAGGCGTTGTCAATCATTCCAGAGACCAGAGTTTCAGGAAGGAAGAGAAGGTGAAGTTTAGAGAGGGTGTTCAGATTGAAAATTTGGTCATGAATGTTGCAGAAGTTTATGAAAAGTCACTCAGGCAGAGGCCCAGAACATCTCGAATGGGTAGTAGCAAAACCAGCCACGCTGCCCAGGTCTGCGTCCCCGGTATCGGCAGCGGGGAAGCCAGACGGGGGGAAATTTACGGTTTCCTCTCCAAGGACTCCAAAGCTCTTGAGGTCGATGCCATTTTTTTTTATTTTGAAAAGATTGTAATGTACAAGAGCATGCATGTGTAGCGAAGATAGTGAGAGAAGTGTGTTTGAGAACATGCTGGACTGCTCATAGTGTAGAGGAGACGCTTAGATATATGCTGATGACGTGGTACTTCTGAATGAATCAGAAAATTAATTAAGGAGAGCAGTGACACGTTTTGTTGACATTTGCCAAAGGAAATGGAAGAGAATGTAAATACAAGTAAAGATCTCGTCATTGAGAAAGGACGGAACACGTAATATGGTGAATGGATGCAGCGAGAGGTTTACACGAAGGTGTATTGACGTCAACACTGATGTATGAATAGTAGCTGCTTGCTTGGTACGAGTAGTAAAAGCAGTGGAGATAGGATATGTTGCGTTGGTATGATTATATGGGCAATAAATGAAACAAGATGCATAATAGAGTGCACAGATTTAAGTAGAAGAAACCCACGTAAAAGTTAGATGTAAATAAAAATGAACTGGGCTTCAAGATAACGAATGTGTATAAATCTACTCAAGTAGTAGAGATGCACTGTGCCATAAGGTAGATGTGGACCAATGTCCCCAACTACTGGGATCTGTTGTACCTAATTAAAGCGTCAAATTCCTAAAAAGATAAATATTCTAAGTGCTCGTGATTCAAAGATTCAACTTTGACCTCTGAATAAATTTATGGTTAGAGTTGCAACAAACATCCTTTACAAATTATATTGGGGTCGTTTTAATACAATTAGCTTAGCAAATACAAATGCGGCGAAATCAACTCTAAATTCAAATTTAACAAAAACTAATGGGAGTATTAGGTTCTCAAAAACTATGCATTTACAGAACTGCGAGGTACAAGGCAAAAATATTGCACCGTTAAAATTTGTAATTACGGGCGATATGGTCCTATTCGAAACAGTATAAATGGTCAGGAAACCATAGCCTTCAAGCATGAAGTCCATATATTTGGTACCCCTGAAGCTTTCAAGAAATTTAATTCAAAGTATGATGTTTATGCACTTCTGTATTTGGTATGCATTCGCGTACGGTATATAAAAAGCCATTCCCGATTCTCTACTAATTTTCAGACTTGTGCCAGTCAGAATTGCTGCAGCTTTTTAGATTAAAACAGAAGCGCTCTAGTACCATTAAATCCTCACTAGATTTAGTATCAGCAGAATTGTACCATTTCAATTACCCATAATTCAGAACCCGAGGATCTTCTCAAATTCAGTGTGGTTACATTGACTCAATTGTGGAATTACCCCTTCTGGAATAATAATTTTGTTCAATTAAGGATGAGTAAGAAACTAGAGCTCCAGCCAATGCCTAATCCCCAATTACGCATTCAGTGTTATTGTAAGACTAAGAGATTTACATCCTGTTTAGATATAGTGCTTTAGTACAAAATTCTCCCATATTAACATGCAGAAGTAAATGTTTAAAATGAATTTAGCACCACTAATTCCCTATGGAGTGGAAGCAAGGTCTGAACTTAAACCCAATTATAACAACCACCTACAGTTAGTACCATACCAATCTCTGATCCAAGATCCAGCTTTACCTTTCGAGACTCCAGTCACTCGTCTCATAAGAAAATATCACTAACCTTCTTTCTGATTAAATGTGAAATATTACACGCAGGCTTGTCAGAATCTGGCTTCAAGAAACTGGTTTGTTTGTCATCTGAGAAACCAACTGACGTTTCCCCGGAGGTAGAAGCAGCACTTATTCTTGAACCACCCAATACACTAGCAAATGTGGCTTCCTGAAAAAAATTGGCCATTAGCAGCAGCCAAGCAGTTTTTCAGCTAGGTCTGAAGCTCCATGCAACATTTAAGTTTAATTTCTAAAAATTTCAGTTTAATATGAAGTAAAGATCGAACCACACAAACCAAGTTTCAAGCATCATGGAGTACAATCACTAAGAACCATTATTCATTTTCGACTCACGGTGCACATAAAAGGTGTGTGCTACACCGATTGTAAGGTGAGCGTAAAACCACAATGAAAATTTATGAAAGGGGGGTTTCACCTAAACTAAGGTCTTCACACTAGTTGCGAGGGGGGGGCTTTTTGTAATTAAAACCACCCACTTACGATGGTAGAGATTACAAACTGCGAAAAACTGCAATTTTAAGGGTTCGAAGTTGAAAATATTAGGGTATTACATTAAAGCAGTGAGATGTTACACTCATTAGAAAATGCTAATCAATACGGCAGAGAAAAAAAAATTAGTTCCCAGATGCTTGTTAACTACTCACTGGTTTAGAATAAAGATCTTATATTATAAAGATAAATAAGGGGCAGTAAAGAAATTTAAGAGTAACCTTTATTTTCTGCAGTTTTTCCTTTGAATCTTTCTTCATCTCTTCCATATCTACAACCTTCTCCTTAATCTCGGGCAAAAGATTCAACAACTCGTCAATTTCTCCTTGCTCTGTGTAGAAAGGGTCTTTCCTCTCTGCAGCTATACATATATATATTGGATACACTAAATTAGTATTTTAGGTTTAAAATGTATTGCATCTACAAATCAGTTTTATGACCAAAGTATGAAAGTATGGCTGTGTTTTACGAGGTCCATTTACAAGGAAAAATACAGTAAAGTAGTGCCAGTTTAAATTAAAAAGCTTTAACCTAAAATCACTCATATTTTGGAATATTCACCATCTTTTTGTTTTTGTTCCTCAGTCCAAGACAATTTTTCCTTCTTTTTCTTCTCGAGGTTTGAAATTCGGTCTTGGATAACTCTGGCTGCAGCTCCAAAGCTTTCTATTGCCTTGTCAAATTCATCAGAAAAGGAGTAAGCCACACCCATTTGGTAATGGGTTTCTGCAAGGCATCTGTCGTCGTCGGCTAACTCCTTGGTCTGGAGTGGGGGGATAAAATGCCTTAAATGAAATTGCAACGGTAATCAATCTGAATGCATCACGACGCCAAAAGTAATTATACTTATGAAAGGTCGTGTGACTGTGATAGAACCTACAACTTTACGTCCGATTCGAACCACGGGTCGACACACTTGAACCCAGAGGATGGTAACTCATCCAATAAATACCCAGACCCAAACATCGCTTAACGAGCGTATACCACACAATTTGGTTTAACCATAATCAGACAGGAGGGCCAGAAACTGGCACAGAGCTCAGGCCAACTAATGTGGCTCATTAATCTAACTCCTGTATTATTATTATTATTATTATTATTACCATCGGGATTCGAATTCCCCCAATTCATGGTCTTCAATTCGCTTATACAGAAACTGTTACCCACTAAACTACGACGCTGGCTCAGACTAATCATGGAACTGAAAAAGCCTAGCAAATATTAATGGCCTTTGAGAAAAGTTCAATAACTGTACCAACAACTAATTACCTGAATACTCAGACACTGCTTTAAATCTTCAATACTCTGAGCATAATTTTCACTCTCCACACCGACTTCCCCCAATTTAAGATAAACTTGCGCTATTTTGAGGTTCATTGAAGGATTGCTTTCCAGTTGCCTTTAAAGGAAAAGTAAATTACTGACTACAATTATACCTTCTTAAATATTGAAAGGATTTTCTACAGACGGTTGAAGATAAATTTACCGAGTAACATTTTAATCAAATTTATTGAGGAGATTTTGCTCCAGTCTTCTGGCAATTAAGTCAATATTAAGATGGATACAAATAACTTACTTCGAGTAAATGACTTTGGCAAGTTCAAGCATCTCCCAAGCGAGCTGCAAGTTACTAACATCATCCTCTTCTGACTCTTCAGTCTGTTCTCCTGTTTGGAAAAATTAAGCGCAATAATCATCTGCCCAACTATTCTTTCAGCTACTAAATACATAATGACCAGTTATTACATTCAATAAAAATAGAGTTTAACCTTCTGGTTCTCCATTCTCTTGGGTGGTTTCTTCACCCTCCTCGTGCGATACTTCATCTTGGCTCTCTTCCTTGTCATCGTCATCATCATCATCTTCTTCAGTGCTTCCCTCTTCTGAGAAAATAATTACATTAATACAAAACCCTTCAAGATTCCTCTAACGAGCTATTTTATCCACTGAAAAGCCATCAGATAGCTAGATCAACGATTTACTTATGCAAGCCAAAAATATTTCATGCACATTCATTACAGATTTACTTATAAAACTTATGTGAAGTCAATCTTAAGTAATTCTCTACAAATTACTGTCTAGTACCGAGTATTAGTTTTGGTTCTTTGTAATACATTACTGCAACAAAGACAAAAGCAGTTATGACAATGTTAAGGAGAATAATTGTCTTAAATTTTATAGATGCGATGCAAGTCGTCAGAGACCAAGATTATGAAATGCAATGCTTTAATCAAAATTTTATTAACTCCATGTATTAAAGCCCAATACACCTTCCGCGTTTCCTTAACTCGCTATTTAAGCTTAAAATCTTACTTAACTTTTAGGTGAACTTAATTCAAAGTGAAGCAACTGAAAGGTTTTGACATTACATTCTAATCAAGTTTTGAAGTAACATTTGGTTAGTTACTATTCCATTAGGTTAAGAGCCAAGGATTGCCAATTTATGAGAAAATATTAGTGAAGATAAAAAGTTCAATAAAGGGAGAAAATGAGAACTTTGAATTGCTAAAAATTACCGTTCATTTTAAATTGCATTAAAGAGGCATAGTTCTAGTGTACTGATTAGGATGAAGTTCTTTACCTTTGCAATTAGGCCTAAGCCTAACATGCATATATTATGGCACAGCTACAGGATGTGATACGACTGAGCTAATGATAGTGAATATAATACATTTGCATCACTAAAATAAAGTAGATGTTTTGATTTATTGAAGGAAGATAGTCTCATTGTGTACAGTTCAGAAGAAAGGGGGAATGAGAACCATCACTCAAATTGTCAAGTCTAGAATTAGTGTGGAAGGTTTTGAGCAGAAAGAACTTTTTTTTTCTCTATCTTCACTAAAATGCTAGAAGATGAAGCCGTTATACAGCATGGCTTCAAGATTTAGTTAACCAATTCCAACCAGTACTTACTTCAAATGATGAACTACATTGCATAACAAGAATGGAAGCTATATGGCGGGCATCTACCTACAAATATTAAGGTCTGCCCTTACTTTTATTCTCAGCTATTTCATCTTCAACCTCCATTTTCTCTTCTGAATCTCCTTTCTCTCGCGTAGGTTGTCCATTTGCAAGGGCTTTTGGAAACTGTCCCTCCTTTTACATTCAACATCTCCAGATGTCTTGCCAGTGTCTTCCTTCACTTCAGGCTCAGACATTTTAACATCATCAACTTTCTGTTGAGAAGTTTCATTTTCTTCTATTTTTTCCTTAGTTTTTGTTTCGTTAGAATCACCTTTAGTTCCTTCTTCATCAATTTCCATTGCTTCTTCATTTTCAACCCTTTTTGGTTCAGGCTGGACTGTTTCAATTTCCATACTTTCTTTTGAATCTTCGGCTACTTTATCAGTTTCCATTTTTTCCTCCTCATTTTTAACTACTTACATTCTAGCTGGACCATTTCAATTTCCTTAGACTTTTTGAATCTTCATCCATTTTGGAATCATCCTCAGCAGTTTCTTTCGGTTCCTCAGACATTTTGGAATCACACTTTGCCGTTTCTTTGGGTTCCTCGGCTGTTTTGGAATAGCTCTTTGCAGTTTCTTTGGGTTCCTCGGCTGTTTTGGAATCGCCCTTTGCCGTTTCTTTGGGTTCCTCGGCTGTTTTGGAATCGCTCTTTGCCGCTTCTTTGGGTTCCTCGGCTGTTTTAGAATCGCCCTTTGCCGTTTCTTTGGGTTCCTCGGATGTTTTGGAATCGCCCTTTGCCGTTTCTTTGGGTTCCTCGGATGTTTTGGAATCGCCCTTTGCATTTTCTTTAGGTTCCTCGGTCTTTTTGGAATCGCTCTTTGCATTTTCTTTAGGTTCCTCGGTCTTTTTGGAATCGCTCTCTACCATTTCTTTAGGTTCCTCAGCCGTTTTGGAATTGCTCTCTACCATTTCTTTAGGTTCCTCAGCCGTTTTGGAATCGCTCTCTACCATTTCTTTAGGTTCCTCAGCCGTTTTGGAATCGCTCTCTGCAGTTGATTCAGGTTCCTCGGCCTTTTTGGAATCGCCTCTGCAGTTGATTCAGGTTCCTCGGCCTTTTTGGAATCGCTCTCTGCAGTTGATTCAGGTTCCTCGGCCTTTTTGGAATCGCTCTTTGCAGTTGATTCAGGTTCCTCGGCCTTTTTGGAATCGCTCTTTGCAGTTGATTCAGGTTCCTCGGCCTTTTTGGAATCGCTCTTTACAGTTGATTCAGGTTCCTCGGCCTTTTTGGAATCGCTCTTTACAGTTGATTCAAGTTCCTCGGCCTTTTTGGAATCGCTCTTTACAGTTGATTCAGGTTCCTCGGCCTTTTTGGAATCGCTCTTTACAGTTGATTCAGGTTCCTCGGCCTTTTTGGAATCGCCCTCTGCAGTTGATTCAGGTTCCTCGGCCTTTTTGGAATCACACACTGCAGTTAATTCAGGTTCCTCGGCCTTTTTGGAATCACCCTCTGCAGATGATTCAGGTTCCTCGGCCATTTTGGAATCACCCTCTGCAGATGATTCAGGTTCCTCGGCCTTTTTGGAATCGCCCTCTACCAATTCTTTAGGTTCCTCAGCCTTTTTGGAATCGCCCTCTACCAATTCTTTAGGTTCCTCAGCCTTTTTGGCAGCGCGCTCTGCCGATTCTTTAGGTTCCTCGGCTATTTTGGAATCATGCTCTGCCGTTTCTTTAGGCTCATCAGCTTTTTTGGAATCGCCCTTAGCAGATTCTTTAGGTTTCTCAGTCTCCTTTGAATCGCCTTTAGCATCTTTAGTTTCCTCACCTTTCTTTGAATCATCTTTAGAGTCTTTAGTTTCCTCGGTTTTATGAGAATTATCCTTAGTATCAGTTTCCATTTTTTCTTCATTTTCAGTCATTTTGGGTTTATCTTTATCTACTTTTACTTTCGATTTTGCAGCTTTCTCATTGGAAGGTGATTTTGTTAATTCACCATCAGTTCCAGAAATCTCCATCTCTTCCCCCTTTAACGAATCTCTCTTAGACTTCGAGGTCAAATTACCATCTACATCATCAGTCTTCTGTGTGTCTTTGGAGTCCTTTTTTCTCTCATTTTCAACATAGTTTTCTTCAAGAGCTTCACCAACAATTTCACTTACCATGTCCTTCTCCTCCTCTACAAAGGATCAGGGATATGAGGGCACAATTAGCAACCATGTTCTTATCAGTAACAATATAAATTCAAGATCCAATAAAATTAAATTTCTGCATTTAACATTTACTGATTAAGTTTTGCAAGACCCTTTAAATTCTTACCTGTTAGTTTTTCAGGATCCTCTACCTGTGAGGTATTCTCATCATCACCCTCTGGTACTGAAAAAAATTAAGCACTAATGACTAGTTTACCTCGTGATTTACCAGATTTAAGCCTACAATATTAAAACGACATTTTACTCACAAACTGCTTTTCATAAGGCATGGAAATGAACAATTTTGATCTTTGTGGAAGGTGGAGCAAGGTTATAATAAAAAAAAAAATAAAAAATGCAGTGAACAGAATCACTAATGTTAAGTGGAAAACAGACATGCTTTTTAATATCTGAAGACTTACGAGAACATTTGGGATTAAAGTGTGTAGTAGTATTGAAACTAAATGCAATGCTAACATACTTACCTCCATCAAGAGCATTTCCTAGAACACCATTTTCTATTCTTGCCAACTCCAGCAAAGCTTTTCCATAATAAAAATATGCATCTCCACATTCTGGGGCCGTTTCTCCATAATGTTCCCCCAATAATCGGCAAGCTTCCTTCGAATGAAATATATATAATTTAGTAGTCTATAGGCCTATATATAGCATGTATAGATTGCAAGCTTTTAAAAGTAAAATTTCTCAGTTTGACCGAGGTTTACATTAGCTCATCAAATTCTTAACTAAACTACTAGTAAAGTAGTAGCAGCAGAGTATGTTACTATACTTACTTGTAAAGAATTAACTGCAGAGGTAATATCATTTACTAGTAAATGTCTTTTCCCTTGTGCAAAGTGATTCAAGGCCTGTGTAGCAATGTCTCTGTAAATAAAATAAATTTGTTTTATAATGACAATTGTAAAGCTAGACTATATTTTATTTAATTTGCCCCTTAAGCCTTAGGCTCTAGCGCTCTACTGGGCTAGAAATAAGTACTTTACTATAACTGCACACAAGCCTAAACCAAATTTAATATTTAAAAACCAGACTGATTTACAGTACTGAATGACACTAGTAGTGAAAATAGCCTAAAGGTTTATTACCAAACAGTTATATAGAATCATATTTTACTGTACCAGTAACATTAATTCACAAATTTCCTGAAATGGGTATTACAAGTAAATTATAGAGCTACAAAATTCTAGCTAGCAATATAAGATTAGTAACTAACTTGAAAGTATAAACTACCATCAAATGACACGCGTACACAAAATTTATAATGTAAAATTTAATGGCAAGGCACTAGGCAGAGTGGCTAAAGAGCAGCATGTGCGCCACTTGTGGCCAGAACAGTTAAGAGTAACATTTGCTTCAAATATGAAAATAAAATATAGACCTATATTTTCTGTTATGGATCACTGCAGCACAATACTTTTAGCCAAGAAAGTTATCAAATGGAACAGCATGCCTAAAAGACTTTCCAAGTTTGGACAATGTTAAGGATGCAATATTCATCAATTTTGCACATTTTGGAGTGTGCTCTACTATGAACTTTATTTGCTGCTGATGCAAGAATAATATAAAGATCTTTACCACCAGTCTTACTGACTGCATTCAGTACACAGGCATTTAATTTGAGGAAATTTTATAATTTCTTGACAATAGAATAAATTCTCTGGATATTAATTAAATAATCTTTCATAAATTTCAAGATTTCTACACATTTTGAGCTCGTGTGTGTTTAAAAGGACCTTCCTCCCCTCAAATATAGGATATGTTTAGTTAAATGAATTCTTTACTGTATAAAGTATCAAAATTACAAACATCCAACATGAGTAATAGATTCTTTTGAACTTGCAGTTATGGGGTCCAGCCAATTAGCTTTAAATAAAATTTAAAAGTAACACACACTTAAAGCAGTATGCACTCTTCATTTCCCATATGCAAAGGCAACTCCCAACCAGTAGTAATTCATCTATATAAATCAATCCAATGATCCAGTACAGAAATCTGCATCACAAACTTAACTGTTTACCTTGCGATGCTAGAGGGAAAATTGTCTGGCAGCAGGAATTCAGACCACTGCACATACAGCTCAGCATTTTAAGCCAAGCAGAGCACTACCAGATTTTTGAGGCTGGTGTTGCATATTTTAAATTAAGCCAGGTACAAGAGATTAAGGAGAAATTACAGAAGATCAAAATATTTAGCATTTTTTTTGGCCCAGTGCACTGACTCAGATTATCACCAGGACCATCAAGGGTCAAACCTTCAACTTTGGTCTTCACTTTGCTTAGAGGAAAACAGCTACCCACTGAGCTACAGTGACCAGCTAGAACCAATGTTAATTCAAAAATAAATTAACTTTTAAAACTAAAATATTCTATTCTACAAAGAATCAATATATTTTAGCATTTCCGATTATGAAGTATTTTTGTTCAAGGTCATCACATGTTCTTTTATTTGAAAATGTAGCCACACAGTATCAGAAAGATGCTCCACCCAATTTCCAAATTTTACAGACCATACAAAAGCATTACACCACAAAACCCAGTAAAGCCTAAAGCTTGAAGTGCCAAGTTAAATAAAATGGAGTCAAGTTTCACAATTATTCATGTCACAATTTTAAAATGAATGTATTTATTATCAATGAAGGTTATTCAATTCAAAACCTAAAAATTAGTTAAAATTGCTGAAAACATTAAACTTCTCAAGCAT
Organism: Bathynomus jamesi; assembly: GCA_023014485.1. Taxonomy (NCBI): domain Eukaryota; kingdom Metazoa; phylum Arthropoda; class Malacostraca; order Isopoda; family Cirolanidae; genus Bathynomus; species Bathynomus jamesi. The sequence goes on along the minus strand of JAJOZX010001022.1, from coordinate 292,588 downwards.
TACCATACAGAATTAACATCAGACTCTACAAGGTATAAATAGTAGTCCCACCTAGTTCATTAGTTTTGCCAGAAATGTTACACAAGCATGAAAAATTATTCACCAAATTTGTACTAAATTCCATGAAATCCAAGTTCTTTACAAGCCACAAAAGGGAACTGAGGAATCTGAAGACTATGGTGCACATTAAAGTGGGGCATAGGGCAGTGGGAATGCAGGTAAATGCTTCCTGTAGTCTGCATCATAAGAAATAACCCTTAAGCCCCATAAAAAATAAGTCCACAGTGAGAAAGACACACATATATATATATATATATATATATATATATATATACAGGGTGGGCGGAAAGTAGCTCCCTATTTTGGATTGGTAAAAAAACGTATATTATCCATTTATTTCAGAAGAAATAATATGAAAAGGTAGGCATACATGGTAGGTTTTCTCTAAAATTCAATGTGGGCTCCAACTCTTTCCACCAGCTTCTGGAGCCGCCCAGGAATGGCGTCCACTGACTTTAGCAGGAACTCCGGCGGGATGGAGGACATGACTTCCCGAATTCGGTCCTCCAGTTCTTCCAATGTCCTCGGTTTGGTGCGGTAAGACTTCTTCCTTTACCCACCCCCAAAGATATTTATGCAAGATGGCGCCCCTCCGCACTTCGCTCTTGTTGTCCGTGAGTGGCTGGATGCCCACTTCCCTGGGCGTTGGATGGGTCGTCGTGGTCCACATCAATGGCCAGCCAGGAGCCCGACTTGACACCGTGCGACTTCTTTCTTTGGGGGTGTGTAAAGGAAGAAGTCTACCGCACCAAACCGAGGACATTGGAAGAACTGGAGGACCGAATTCGGGAAGTCATGTCCTCCATCCCGCCGGAGTTCCTGCTAAAGTCAGTGGATGCCATTCCTGGGCGGCTCCAGAAGCTGGTGGAAAGAGTTGGAGCCCACATTGAATTTTAGAGAAACCTACCATGTATGCCTACCTTTTCATATTATTTCTTCTGAAATAAATGGATAATATACGTATTTTTTTACCAATCCAAAATAGGGAGCTCCTTTCCGCCCACCCTGTATATACATATACATATATATACATACGCACACATGGTGTTTCATAACATGTGGGACACTTTCAGGACCTGAAAACAATGAAAAAAGTTTATATAAAGATATGCCCAAAATCACTGTTTCCAAGTTACAGCCCATTTTGTGTTCCAACAATTCTTTCCACAACTGTTTACAAACTGTTTACAAACTCTGCTTGCTGACAATGTTTGCGAGTGTGTATGAGACTTATTTCATGTATGGCAATGCCAATTATGTTTTGTACACACTATGACATGTTTCAATATCATTGAGTGTAGAGCCATCAGTCAGAAGTGCATTGCAGTATTTCACTGTTCGTAACTTCTTACTGTGAATAAGTGGTCCAGTAAAAAACAAAAAAAACAACTTGTTTTTGTGCTATTCAGTGAGGATAGCGGCTTATTCAAACAGAAATGAGACGCATGCATCTTGTGTATGGACTTGCCAAGTGTAATGCAGCGCCGCAAGACCTCTGTATGTGGAAAGGTTTCCAAAATTGCTGTCTGCCAGATAAGCAGGGGCGTACCTGAAGTATTTGGCACCTGGGGCAGATCCTTCCTTTGTTTATTAAACTTCCATTAACTGTTAAAAGATACAACACTAAAAAATGAGGGTATCAAGTTGCAAGATATTTTAAAAAATTTAAAAATATGTACATTGTGAAATGTTGACATTTTTACGCCTGCAGACTAAATAGAGAACTACAAGTGATATATTCACATGGATGACAATAAACACCAAAATACAAATTGAACACACATTACATCAAGTTGATTCATAATTACAAGTTTTTTTTCTAATTCATTTTATGGGAAAACACACTGAATACACATTGTTCTTGGCTAGTGATGTTAAAAAACTTTTTTTTTAATTTTTTGTTTTTTTTAATAATTAATATAGATATTGCCAATTTAATTATAAGGTATACTTTTGCAATGATATATATTATAAAAATAAATAAATAATAAAATAGGCCATATGGTACCAGTATAGAATGTCTTTTCAGCCTATTTTCAGAAAAAACTGGCCTCTTTCTTGCACTGAAAGTCTTGTATCTTGAGATCCGTTAAACTTGCAAGAACACTGGCTGGGAGCTGACTGCCCATTGTCCAACCTTTCCAGGACTCTCCCATCCATGCCTCGGATTTTGAATCTCCCACTTAACTATCCTTTAGACCCGTGATGACACATTTTCCCCCTGAGACCATCCATATATATACATACACATACACCCATATACATATATACCAATATATACATAAATACTTATATACACACACATTTATATCTATTGTATACCCCATACACACGCATACATCCAGAATCCAGATACATACTCATATATATACCTACACAAACTCATACACCTCTATTTCGCCCTTTCATTACCTCCGAGATCATTTAGCACATACAGTAATATCCATACAGCCAAAAGAAACCGATTAAGCACAGACAGAGCAGCAAAGCTAGTATTTATATCCCAAAATGCAAAATTCCAAGTGAAGTAAAACATGGTGCTACATTGGCTTTGTCAACATCCAAATCTGCAATAAATACCAGTACCTGTGATATTGAAACTATTTGCTTTAATCAATCTAGTGATAATGATTCTTCAATGGAAATAGAATCAGATAATGAAAGTTAAACAGCATTAGGTTAACACAAAGGTTAAAGAAAGATGAATATTTTTATTTTTTTATTTTTCTATTTGGAATATATATATATATTATATATGCACACTGGTATTCTTGCCAATCACAATATATATATTGTTTTATACCAGTATTATGTATTTTTTATTATGTATATTATACCAGTGCCTGTGATATTGAAACGCATATATGCTCTACCCAATCTAGTGATGATTCTTCCATGGAAATGAAGGTTAAACAACATTAGGTTAACAAAAACATTCAAAAAAGGTGAATATTTTTTTTTCTATCTGGAATATATATACTGGTACTCTTGCCAATCACAATTATGTATATTGTTTGAAACAAGGAAGAATGTTTTATGTTCTAGTTAAAAAATATATACATATAAAAAATGAGGGTTTGTTTTTCCTTTCTATTATATACTTTTTGTGATTCAGTTTTTCTAAAAGATGACTATATATACTAGGTATAACCGTATAACATGGTAGTATAGTAAATTATAGGTAATACTAATATACTTATTAGATTAAAGGAAGAAAAATATGGAATAAGTTTTAAAAAACAGACTATCTTCGTTTTAAACAAAAGACAAAAAAGACAAAAAAAAAAACAAATGACTCATCACTATTCCTGGCTTTAAAGTTGGTGTGCTTAATAAACCTAAAATTTTATCTCTTGATATGTGGCATGTATCTCTAATTTGTGGAAAGTAATAGTAAACACTATATCCTGATGGGTGCAAAAAGCTAACCTCAAAGTCATCAAATTCCTCATTATAGGAATGTACAAATCCCAACCATTTCTGATCATTGTAAGTACAAACTATGTACTCTCCTATTTTCGGATTAACTTCAACATTATCTTCACCCAGAAAAGCTTTGCTTATAATCCTCACCTCACCAACTTCATACGAAGATAATTCAAATGTTTTTACGTTATTTGCATTAATAGGTACAATCTGTGGAATTTGTGTTCCTGTTAGCCACATACTTTTTTTTCATATCTGTCACTTAAAAATTTTCCCATAGCTTCAATTTCTTCAGAATTTATTGAAAAAAAAATTTATGCTGTCACTTCTATTGTTTGAACAAAATTCAAACATCTTCTGGTGTTAATATTTGATTTGTGAATGTTCTCTGCATATTCACACTGGCTACAGATCTTTTCACTGTACCCCCAATCCCATCACAAGCACTCTTACCATGGCTTGTGGCAAAGAAATGGCACTCACATTCCAGCCCAAAATCTTCATGTTTACAAATGTTAAAGTTGAAACAATTTTTATATTGTCCTGCACATCCATCAGTAAAATGTAATTTTTTTGATATGAAGGTGGGATTTTCTAATAATAGGTACAAGTGTATTTAAAAAAGTAAACCCATTGTGGTGGTGTTTTGTATTTGGAGATAAAAAACAATAACATGACTGTTTTGTTTCATTACTTTCTGGTTCCTTATAATATAACAAAGGGATGCACTGTGCATTGGGTATTTTCCTAATGAAAACCTTGGGCTGCATCCTGTACTACAAATGAGTAGTTTTCTGAAAAGTCACCAAGAACTACAGCTGTATGGCTATTTAAATTATTCTTAAGTTTTTTAGAAATGCACTCTGATTCAATACTATAAAGTGACGCTGTGTCAATTTGACAATTTTTGTGCTTAATGAATTTATAAAATCTACAGATTCTGTTTTTTCAACCATATTGCATCAATCTGTAGTAACCCATTGTTTATATTTTATTTCCTCACATTCAGGATCATTAACACTTTGAAAAGTGAGCAAAAAATTCTTAATACCTTGTTCTTTTGGACAGAGATTACAGATTTACATCATGCAATAGCAATTTGTGATGTCAACAACAGGATTCTCCATAAGAGTTGTGTATTCCAACCCTTTGACACCCAAAGCTGAGAATTATATTTTGGCATTCTGGTGGTATGTACATACATACATACATACATACAATGGGTACCAGCAGCTTCAACTAAAACACAATGTCTGGGGCAAAGGCTGGCAAAACTAGAGAAGCCAATTTGGGGACTATCTGGATTTTTATAGAGACAAAGCTTCTTTCAGATTCATTAACACCAGTCTTTTCTGCACAGATTCTTTATACCCACTTTCATTTCTGATACTCAAGCAGTCTTTTGTACCTGGGCACAAATGACTAATTTCATCTGATTCAAAAATTTTCTGAACAATCTTTAGTACCTTTAGTTATTACTTTTCCTTTTGACATGGGTTCAATTTCAGGAATAATTCCAAGTGTTTTATATTTCGGCTTTCCTTAGCTAAATATTCAGTTGTCCAAAATAGATTTATAGTTTTTGATATGGTAAATGGAGATAATGTCAATATTTTTACTTCTCTCTCATAACTGTCAGTAGGATGGAAAGCTTCAACCAGTTCATTCATGAGATGAATCATTGACCTGAAATAAATTCATGAATGTATAATAGCTATAAACAAAACATTACATGTGCATATTAAATTTTTTGGATTATAATATTGATTTCAAGTATAACAAAATGAGCACTTTGAGATAGTATCAAAGTGTCAAATTAAACCAAAAATTATTTTGTGACCAAATGAATTCCAAATGATTTATTTTGGTCCATTGATCTCCAATCTTTAGGGATTTCTGCTTCTAGTTTCTACTATCAAAAGTGAATACCTACATTTTGTTTTCATGCTTTAGTTTTAGTTTAGGTATATTCCTACTTAATAATAGCGTATCATTTTAAAATTCATACCTTTGAGTTTCATGATCTAACTTTGTAGCTTTTGATGGGCTTGGGATCTCAATTTCTAAACTTGTTTCTAGCTTTTGTTTTAAAGAAAAATGTGCTTTTTCTATTGCTTGAATAGCTTTTACTCCTTTTCTTGAACCCAAACCATCTGAAATTTTTTAATTAATAAATATTTGACTCCATTTGATATACAGGGTGTTTCTAAAGTAACCATCTATTTTGGTGAAATAGGGGGATTTTAAACAATTGTTATATTGGCATAATGGTATGTGCATTGTTATACAAAATTCATGTATTTATAATATTTCAATTGCTTTACACGATTTTGTTAATTATTTTATTTTCAGACCCATATCATTGATGATGAATGTGCAAGAACGGGTTTATGTAGTAACATGCAGGATAAAAGGCATGAAGTGCAATGAAATTAGAGAAAAGTTTGAGAGGTTTCGTAAAACAGGCCCTAGAGACCGGCTATTCGCGAATTAGTAAACAAATTTATGAAGACTGGATCTGTGCATGACGAGCATTGATCTGGATGGCCAAGATGATCTCACGAAAGAATCGAATCTGTTCAAGAAGCATTCGAAGAGGAACCACAATTATCGATTCGGAGGGCATCCCACAGATTAGAAAATTCCACAAACAACAGTTTACAGAATTCTACGTTATGATTTAAAGAAAAAGCCATACCACATTTAAGTGTTCCACAACTAACAAGATTATCCATGAAGAGCAACAGTGTGTGCCAAGCTTACAAATATATATTATATATATTTTCATGTTTTAAAGGTTTTTTTTTTTATAATTCATATTATTTCACAAAATAGATGGTTACTTTAGAAACACCCTGTATATGGACAATGACAACACTGGTATGCATCAATTTTGCTGTCAAGGGTTTTGTAAGTGATTCTTATAGTTTTTCCTGCTGATTTCGAATCTGCAATCCATTTTTCTCAATCAGCTCAGGTTATCCAGCTATGGCCTCATAAGTAAAATAGAATTTTTCGTGATTTTATCAAAGCGGAATTGGAACAGTAACATCTATCATCACTTGTTTCACTTGTATAATATCGTTTTTTACTTTTCAGGCGTAGATAAAATATTTCATAATGAATAGAGCGTGTAAAAATGATCCCAATAGATTCTGCTACATATGTGGGACAGTTACCATGCCAAATAACCAGTCCCAAATCACTAAATTTATGAAGAAAATGTATAGAGCATACTTTGGAATTAAGCTAGTGGACCATGACAAAAATTTCACCCCTCATATGTGCTGCAAGACGTGCATTGAAAATGTGAGAAGATGGAGCAAAGGCAGAGTGAAATCTTTGCCTTTTGGAATTCCCATGATTTGGAGAGAAGGAAAGGATCATATCACAGATTGCTATTTCTGCATGACAAACTTCCAAGGTGGGCTTATAAATTTATTTTTCTTAAATATTTTGAAATCCTCGTATGAAATGACATAATATTCACCATATACAGTCATACCCCACTTTACGTCGAATTCAACTTTACGTCAGTTTTCAAGAGCAAGATTTTGTTCACACCGTCATTTTACTCAACTTTACGTCGCTTTACATCATTTTTTGACTTACGTCCTTGGAACCAATTACCGACATTAGGCATTTATTTATAGGCCTTATGTACAATAGGCTATTTTTACTTTTCATTTTCATATTTATTATCTATAGTATTGAAAACATAACCATAAAGTGTTTATTTATAGTTGTATCTAATCACTACTGTTGTCGGAGTGTTTTACAGTGTTTACAATCAGTTTTCGGTAGACTTAGGCACCTCTGTTCGCTTTACGTCATTTTTTGACTTACGTCGGGGTCCTTGGAACCAATTACCAACGTTAGGCAGGGTATGACTGTATAGCATAATATTCACCATAATGGTAATCATACATTTACATATACAATGATTGTATATTTTCTTTCTTTTTCATTCATATTGTCCCCAAAGGGACAATATGAATGAAAAAGAAAAAATATACAGACTCCATCAACCTATTTCATATCTTACAGACCGCAGCCTTCCCTCACGAGCCGCCACTGTCTGAATGCTTCTTCTATTTCATATGCAAGTTTTATATCCATGTTTCTGTGTGTCTATTTTCAGGAGTTAACAAGAAGAATAAACACATTGTTGTATACCCTGACATTCCTTCTGCTATGAGACCTGTACCCCATGGTCCTGGAATTCCAATACCCAACCCACCTCAAACCCTGGACTTCGATGATTCTGATGATGAATCAATGACCAGTCCGTCGTATATACCTCAAAAAACCGCTTCAAATGAGCCGAGGCCTCTCAACCAGGCCAAACTTAATGATCTTACCAGAGATTTAGGACTTTCCAAATTAGCTGCCGAGATCTTAGGCTCACGACTTCGAGAGGACAACTTGCTGGCTCCGGGAACAACATTCTCCTGGTATAGGAAACGCGAGGAAGAATTCCACAAGTTTTTTGCAGTGCACAAAAATACCTCTTCCTTAGTGTACTGCTGCAATGTTGAGGGGCTAATCGAATCCTTGGGCCTGCCATATAATGTATCAGAATGGAGGCTATTTATAGACTCGTCTAAACGAAGTTTGAAAGCAGTACTTCTCAACATTGGGAATAGGGTTGCATCAGTCCCTGTAGCACATTCTGTACAACTTACTGAGAGCTACGATAACATGAAAATTTTACTGGATGCTCTCGTATACAACCAACATAACTGGAGGATCTGTGGAGATTTGAAGGTAATACTAATATCATAAGTAAACTATTGCTATTGACTATGTTGTTTTTCCAAAGGTTATTTGAGAGCGTATAAGAACACTTAACTTCCCCACAGAAGTGATACAGTTCAATGCATTCATTTTTTTTCAGATTGTGGCATTTGTATTGGGAATGCAAGGGAGATACACGAAATACCCATGTTTCCTCTGCAAATGGGATAGCCAAGAGGATGAGAAGCACTATGCACAGCGTGAATGGGCATCCAGAGAGAATTTTGAACCTGGGTTGCATAATGTCGTTTCAGTGCCCCTTGTACCACCAACAAAAATTTTGCTCCCACTACTTCATATTAAGCTGGGCTTGATGAAAAATTTCAGCAAATCAATGAATAAGGAGGGTTCAGCATTCCAATATCTCGAGAGTAAATTTCCTCATATCTGATGCTAAACTAAATGCTGGGGTTTTTGATGGTCTTGAGTCAAATTCGAGCTTTGATCAAGGATACTCAGTTTGAAAACGCAATGACTCCAACTGAGAAGAATGCCTGGCAGGCATTCAAATCAGTTGTCACTGATTTTCTTGGCAAGCGTAGAAGTCCAGAATACGAGTCCATTGTCAAAAACTTGATGGAAGCTTTCAAAGCTCATGGGTCGCGCATGTCCATAAAAATGCACTTTTTGTGGTCCCACTTGGACTATTTTCCTGAAAATTGCGGGGATTATAGTGAGGAACAGGGTGAACGATTTCACCAAGGTATCAAAATAATGGAAGAGAGGTACCAGGGAAACTGGGATATCAATATGCTGGCGGACTATTGCTGGTGTTTGAAGCGAGACTTGCCCAAAGAAAAATACAGACAGAAAGCCAAAAAAAACTTCATTCCTTCCTCAAACTTTTTTCCATATTCATTGTATGAATAAAAGTATTTATTCACACAATGTTTTCATTTTTCACGAGTGTTCTTATAATATTATTCTTATCTACAGTTTAAGCTAAAAAAATCAATAAATTTGGGGATAAAATTGGACTTATAATAAATGGCCAATAGAGAAAAAACCTGACCTGATTGAGGAAAACCAATGTCATTTTCAAATTCAGCATGGTCGAATTATTGAGTTGAAAAAACCCTCACAGCAGACAAAAAAATTTCATATGCATACCAGTGTAATCAATGTCAACATATTAATTTCATAAATTTAATAAGTTTAATAAATTTAATGTCCACATTAATTTTGAAAAATTGTCTTGAGAGCAAATGCATTATATGTAAATAAATATAAAAAAGTACCTATCATTAAATACTTATGCTTCTTCACTGGAGTCACAGCAAGACTTTCTAGAATTTGAGAAACCTCCTCTTTGGCATTAGTACTTGATATACTTGAATCATATTCATCACTTTCTGAAATAACATTTTAAGACTGATTGTGATCAGACTTCACTTTGTGATGTTGATAGCAACTCTGGTCTCTAGGTCAATTTTCTACAGTTGCTACATACGGGTAGTACAGTATTCCTTTGTAGTTTCCATTTACATCAATCAAAGTGATTGGCTGATGGTTCTTATATCCTCGTATATCTTTTTCTTATGTTTTTGTAAAGGGTCATCATAGTATCTAACCATTTTTCATTACCCTCACTGGTATACCTCTTCAAAGGAACAAGGTGCATCTCGGGTGATGGTATGGTGTGGCATTTGGAAGGATCACATCATAGGCCCCCCTTTTTCGATGAACATGTCACTGGAGGCACCTACCTACGTATGCTCAAGGAAGAAGCATTTCCCAGTGTCTTGAACGAAGAAGGAAATTTCCCAACATGGTTCCAGCAAGACAGCACTCCTGCACATTGCAGCACCCAAGTAAGGGAATACCTATACCAACAATTCCCTGGTCATTGGATAGGACATAGAGGGCCTGTGGAATGGCCAGCTAGAAGCCCAGATTTCACACCACTAGATTTTTATCTCTGGGGCCACTTGAAAGCACTGGTATATGCAGAGAAAATTAGGTGTGTTAAACATTTACAGCAGCACATTATTGGGGCATGTACCACCATTACTCCTGACATCATTCATCGTGTGCTTGCTGACTGGGTATCATGTCTGAATTTGTGTATTGAAAACAATGGTGGACATATTGAGCACATTCTGTAAATAAAAGCTTTTATTTTGTATTTTAAAATTTTTTTTCCCTATGATGCCAGACTTATGGGACACCCTGCAGTGTGGTAAAAATATAAGACGTTTGATTCAATTAAAAAATACATAAGCGTATATTGCATATAAGCAATACCATCCTTGAAAGCTGCTTATCTTTCATCTCCAAAATATTATGTATTGGGTCAGTCCAGCTCAATTGGTACAGGGGTGGTCGGGTGACCATCTCCAATTTTCTTCAAATTTTCAGGGTTGATTCATACACCATTCAATAGCTTAAATCTAAAATTTTAGCTTCCTCAGTCAAAAACTTAATTTTATGGTCGCTTAAATGGCACCCCACCTTCAACAAAAAATGCCCATGTTGGGCTTGATCGTCCAATGCCTTCATTTTGAGAGGTCTTGGAAAGTGTCTTCTAATAGGAGTAGAAGCTTCAAATTTGTCATGCCAATACAACTTCTGGTGGGACTTTCAATTTTGCAAGCAAAAAGGCTGTGAAACAAATAGTTTCTAAGTTACAAGGGCTTAAATATGGCTCCATTTTGAAGCTTGCATCAATTCCTCCCACTTTTATGACTACCATTTTCAAAAGTTTTAGTTCTACATCAATCACAGCTGTTTTAATACTCCTAATAGTCTCTATGGGTTGTAAATTTACGAGTGAAATAAAAAAATAACAAAAAAGGATTTATTTATATTTTTAAAAATTTCCAAAAGTTGATATTTTCACAAAATTTGCAAAATTAACATCAACTTTGGGGCTTAATATAAAGGTGTCCGAAATTAGTCGGAGTTGATACTTCTAGTAAAGAGAGATACATATGTGTACAAAAACATATTAAGGAATAGATCTCAACTCAACTCCTCCATATAGTTTTGGTGATTCAAAAAAAAAAAGTGCTTTTTGTGAAAAATCTCATTTTTAAATTTCTATTTATGACTGAATTGTAATTTTACTTCCATTTTTATTACTTAAGTTGATTTACAATTGTAATATATAAATAAGTCTAAAACATACAATAAATTTAATATGTCTGTCAAAACAACCAGCGACTCGAAGGGCTCTGGGTTAATCATTAATGTCCAGGCCTATTTTATAGATCATGATCTTTTATTTTCAGAAAATTTAACTAGAGCAATTAACTTAATTTTACTGCCTGTAATAATGGCTTATTCTAATCAAGAATCAAAGTGCAGCTTTGGTATGTACTTGGATGATCCATGTCATGAACACAGACTCACCAGGAAGGTGGGTATGTAGTATACCTTACATGAGCTGACAGATGAAAAGGAAACTGCTATTGTGGAGAACAAAAGCAACTGTAATCAACCCAAATAGTGCTACTGTATGCTACCACCATGAAAAAATGTTTGGAATGCATTACCAACAAATGCAACGTAGCTGCCAAGATCCATGGAGAAATCAATCATCAAAAGAAGATAAGTAAATATAGGTACTAATATATTTATATTTCATAAAGAAGTTTATATTGTAAATTGTAACCTAAATTAGCTATTTAATTTTAATAGGGTAGGCTATATACTGTGCTAATGAATACATATGTTTTGAATATTTTATACGAATAGCCTATAACCAAATGCCAAGGTTTTAAAATTATTTTCCAATGTGTTTAGAGTTTACATACCCCTACTTTATTTGCAGAATCACTACAAATTATTGACAAAGACATAGCAACTACACTGAATCTGATACCAGGACAGAAACTTTGCTGAACATGCTTCTCTAGAGCCAAGACGATTGAAGATGAAAAAGACTCAGGTAGTGATGAATATGTTCCAGAAGAAATAGTTAAGGAGACATTTGACGAAACGTTAGGTTCACTAGAATGCTCACCCATTAAGTATGTAAGAGCAAGAGATCGAAAGTTTTACGCGAAAAGGAAACTAAAGCAAATTGAAACCAACAAAATCAAAGCTGTCAAAAGTACTTCATATGAAGCCTAGCATTTTGGATGAGGAAGCGGAGAAACCCATAGAGAGTGAGGGAAAAGTGTTATCAGCATATGATAGAGGAACTGAAAGAAAAGTGTAAAACTAGTACCAGACAAGAAAAGATATAAATTCTAACTCCTTCCAATTGGTAAAACCTGGTCCAGAGAAAGAATTATGAAAGAATTTGAAGTGTCAGCCAGAATGGTTAATGCTGTGAGGGCCTAGTGATGAGTCGTTTTTTATTGTCATTTTTTTTGTTTAAAATGAAGGTACTGTTTTTGTTTTGTTTTTTATTGTTTTAAACTTATTCCATATTTTTCTTCCTTTAATCTAATAAGTATATTAGTATTACCTATAATTTACTATACTACCATGCTTATACGGTTATACCTAGTATATATACTATATAGCAGTGGCGACTGGCGTATAGGAGCGATGGAGCGGTCGCTCCCCCTTCCTTGAAACGATAAATATTAATTTAACAGATAAAAAATATATTAATTTTAAGATATTAAAATAAATATTCTTGAAATATATTTTAAAAATTCATGTGGCATATCATGATTCATGAGGCATTTTGAGTAAGCCTTCATACAGTACATAATATTCTAAACTTATAGCATAGCTTCAAACAGAGGTACTTTGAATACAAAATAATATTGCAGCCGAATGGAGCGATAGATTTTTCGCTCAAGTAAATATAAATTATATTTTACTGTTGTAATGAAAATATAAGTACAATCGCGAATTTTTTTTATAATAACTTTATTTTTACTAATAGTTACTTCAGTAATAATGATATAAACCATTTATATGTATTTTATTGAAATTATTACTTATTTGTAATTAACTAGAATTGTACGTCTGGCATAGCCGCATATGTTAATACAAGTACTCTTGTGAGCGGCAGTTGGATTCGCGCTAGCCTATTGTGAGTCCGTGTTGTCGTACAATTTTATGAAATCGCACCCCCATACATTTATACCACGAGTCGCCACTGCTATATAGTCATCTTTTAGAAAAATTGAATCACGCAAAAAGTATATAATAGAAAGGAAAAACAAACCCTCATTTTTTTTATATGTACGGTATATATATTTTTAAACTAGAACATAAAACATTCTTCCTCGTTTCAAACAATATACATAATTGTGATTGGCAAGAGTACCAGTATATATATTCCAGATAGAAAAGCAAAATATTCACCTTTTTTGAACCTTTTTGTTAACCTAATGTTGTTTTAACCTTCATTTCCATGGAAGAATCATCACTAGATTGGGTAGAGCATATATGCTAGTTTCAATATCACAGGTACTGGTATAATATACATAATAAAAAATACATAATACTGGTATAAAACAATATATATAATTGTGATTGGCAAGAATACCAGTGTGTATATATATATATATATTCCAAATAGAAAAATAAAAAAAATAAAAATATTCATCTCTTTCTTTAACCTTTGTGTTAACCTAATGCTGTTTAACTTTCATTATCTGATTCTATTTCCATTGAAGAATCATTATCACTAGATTGATTAGAGCATATAGTTTCAATATCACAGGTACTGGTACTTATTGCAGATTTGGATGTTGACGAAGCCAATGTAGCACCATATTTTACTTCACTTTCTTGGAATTTTGCATTTTGGGATATAAATACAAGCTTTGCTGCTCTGTCTGTGCTTAATCAGTTTCTTTTGGCTGTATGGATATTACTGTATGTGCTAAATGATCTCGGAGGTAATGAAAGGGCGAAATAGAGGTGTATGAGTTTGTGTAGGTATATATGTGAGTATGCGTGCGTATGTATCTGGAATTCTGGATGTATGTGTATGTATGGAGTATATAATAGATATAAATATGTGTATATAAGTATTTATGTATATATTGGTATATATGTATATGGGTGTATGTGTATGTATATATATGGATGGTGTCGGGGGGAAAATATGTCATCGCGGGTCTAAAGGATAGTTAAGTGGGAGATTCAAAATCCGAGGCATGGATGGGAGAGTCCTGGAAAGGTTGGACAATGGGCAGTCAGCGCCCAGCCAGTGTTCTCGCAAGTTTAACGGATCTCAAGATACAAGACTTTCAGTGCAAGAAAGAGGCCAGTTTTTTCTGTAAATAGGCTGAAAAGGGCATTCTATACTGGTACCATATGGCCTATTTTATTTATTTATTTATTTATTTTTATAATATATATCATTGCAAAAGTATACCTTATAATTAAATTGGCGATATCTATATTAATTATTAAAAAAAACAAAAAAAAAAAAAAAAAACAAAAAAAATATGGACATAAAAAAAATGGTTTTTTAACATCACTATGAGGGCCTTAAAGAGAAAAGAAGGTATCCTTCCTATAATGAGAAATAAAAAGAGTAGCAAGGGTATAAGCAATGAAATAAAGGAAAGTGATAGAATTTTTCCAAAACAATGAATATACAAGAGAATGCCCTGGTAAAAAAAAGACCAAATACATGAAAAACACCACAAGGGAAGGTTCACAAGCAGAAAATACTGTTGTTGACAAATATCAGAGAATTATATACGCTTTACAAAAATAAATATCCAAACGACAAAATCTCCAAATCAAAGTTTTTTGAACTGAGACCAAAATGGTGTACGGGTGTAGGGAGTAAAGGATCACACACTGTATGCATTTGTGAAATACACCAGAACTTTAAACTTATGTGAATCACTCCCGATCAAAGTAGAATTAAGTGTGTTACTAAGGAAAATAGTCCAACACTGAAACCAGAAACTGCATGATTAATAACTGCAAAACATGTCCTGGTTTAAATGAATTACGGGATTGGCTTCTTACCATTTTTGAAAACAATGATTATGACATGGATGATGAGGTTTCCTTTAAGCAGTGGCTTCATACAGACCATACCCAACTGGTCACAATGACAAAAAGTGTTCCAAATGTAGTAGAAGACATATGTGAAAGTGCAAAAAAGTTGAAAGTACACCATTTCATAGCAAAAGCGCAATCAAAATATTTGTCCAACTGTTAAGAAAACCTCAATGATTCTACAGCATTAGTGCTTGTTGACTTCTCTGAAAACTATAGTTTTATAATTCAGGATGCCATACAAGGGCATCACTGGGACAATACCCAGGCTACCTTGCATCCGGTAGTCTGCTATCAAAAAGTTGGTGAACTAAAAGTTACAAATTTTTGTGTAATATCAGATTCACTTACACACAACACAACTGCAGTTCATTCTTTTTTATGAGGCCTTGAAATTACTTAAAAGTCAGAATCCTAAACTAAAACATATTTGTTACGTTAGTGATGGCGCAAGTCAATATAAAAACTATAAAAACATCATTAACTCAGTGTTACATGAAAAAGATTTCCAACTAACATGTGAATGGAACTTTTTTGCCACCTCTCACGGAGAGAGCCCCTGTGATGGTGTTGGTGGCACCGTCAAAAGGTTAGTTACCCGGGCAAGTCTACAAGCAACAAGTAAAAGTCACATCACCAATCCAACAGAGATGTTTGTTCAATTGGTGCAAATCTAATATTAATGGTATACAATTTCTGTACATTGATTCAGCTAAAATTGAGGAAAATGCTAATTTATTTGAGTTAGAAAAAAGGTATTCCTTAATTAAGACAATCCCAGGAACCCATTCATATCACTGCTTTAGACCTTCATCAACAGGCATTAAACTGTACAAAATTCTAGTGATGAAAATTTCTTTAACGTACAACTTTCCTTCCTCAATGCTACACAAGAAAATGTGGCTTACCAATATAAACCTAGTACATATGTGGCCTGTTTCTATGAAGGTGACTGGTTTGTTGGAAACATAGTTGAAGTGTGTGATACTGAGAAGGATCTATTAGTAAATTTCATGAAAAAGAATCCTTTTAAATGGCCTGAATAAGAGGACATTTGCTGGATTCCATTCCAACATGTTTTGTGTTCAATTGAACCACCTACAGTTACTGGGAAAATGGGGAGACAAACAATCATTTGATAACTTGTACTATCTAAAATTGAGGAGTATTTTAAAACAAGCCTAAATAACTACAGACCTGTATCAAGCTGAATAATAAATTGCCAATTTATGGCTGTGAGGCCATGGAGTGTTGAAGACAATCAGACTTAAAGCCTGAGTACAATAATAAATTCCCGAGTCAGTGTCAAAACATAAGTTATTAGCTATATATAAGTTTACATACAAATTTACATAAAACATTAAAAAAAGAATGAACTTATAGCCAATAATTCACGTGATTAAAAACTCAGGAATTCATTATTGTATATAGCTAAGTACTGTACACTTGTATTAAGGGAAGTAATACAACAAAGCTACTTAAATTTAAAGTTTTGTACTGAAAATGGTGGTTATTGGTAGTTTATCTGTACTAACTGCATAATTTAAATTACTAGGAAGTGCTTAAAGAGCAGTAGAACACAGTTCTACATGATTTACTTAGGTAGATCCAAGTATTGAGCCTACAAGCTGGTCCATCTGTTGTGTTAACTGCAAATGTAGTAATAATCTAGGTGTGTGTGTCTTTTTTATGAGAAACTTATTTAGATAATTTAACATTTGTGAATTAACTTGCCAAGTAATAAAATGGAAGTAAAATTACAATTCAATGTTATAAAAAGAAATTTACACATTTCAAAATTGAAAAAATTCAGAATTTTTTCACAAAAAGTACTTTTCTTTGAATAGCCAAAACTATATGGAGTTGAGATCTATTCCTTAATATATGTTTTTGTACACGTGTATCTTTCTTTACTAGAAGTATCAACTGCCTGACTAATTTCGGACACCTTTATATTAAGCCCCAAAGTTGATGTTAATTTTGGAAATTTTTAAAAATATAAATAAATCCTTTTTTGGTTATTTTTTTTATTTCACTCATAAATTTACAACCCATAGAGACTATTAGGAGCATTAAAACAGCTGTGATTGATGTAGAACTAAAACTTTTGAAAATGGTAGAGTTGTAAAAGTGGGAGGAATTGATGCAAGCTTCAAAATGGAGCCATGTTTAAGCCCTTGTAACTCAGAAACTATTTGTTCCACAGCCTTTAAGCTTGCAAAATTGAAAAGCCCACCAGAAGTTGTATTAGCATGACAAATTTGAAGCTTCTACTATTAGAAGACACTTTTCAAGGCCTCTCAAAATGAAGGCGTTGGCCGATCAAGCCCAACATGGGCATTTTTTGTCGAAGGTGGGGGCCATTTAAGCAACCATAAAATTAAACATTTTTGACTGAGGAAGCTAAAATTTTAGATTTAAGCTATTGAATGGTGTATGAATCAACCCTGAAAATTTGAAGAAAATCAGAGATGGTCACCCGACCAACTTTCTGAAATCTGTACCAGTTGAGCTGGAATGACTTAATAATTGTATAAAAAATATGTAGTGTACTACTAAGCTATCAATAAAGTTTTAATGTAGAAAATACAATTTAGGTAAAGTTATTGTGGCTGTTCTTATAATTAAATTAAGGGCCATACAGCTCCGAATTAAGTCAAGGAAATATTATAAAGAGCATTTAAAATTTTAGTTAAACAATAAGAAGACAGAATTGAAATCAGTGATAGAAAGTTACAATGCTACCATTATTAAATTGTTAAAATAAATAGTTAATCCCACTTTCATCCAAGAAGAAAATATGGTATGCTCTCATGCCTGTAAAATCATACAGAAAGATATCAGATTTTTTAAACATGACTTCTCGTATGTCTATCCTAAATAATGTTGCATTTCCCTTGAAAAAACCTATGCAGACATGAGATACAGGCCCTCAAAGCCAACCCCCCCCCCCCTTTTTTTTTTGGTCTGAGAAGATAAAATATGGAAGATATGACTTGGAAGGGTGAATTTTTTCCACATTTTGATGTCATTTTTGGATTCCTTGCCCTAAAAAATGTAGGATTTGATACTTTATTAAAATTGAACATATAATGATTTTAAAGAAATTTTAAAAAAAATAAAATGGCACTCAGTGCAAACCCAGCAGCAAAAGTGTCCAAACTTTGAAATGCTATAACTCGAGAACCATAAGTCCAATTACAAAAATTTAAATTGCTATTTCCATCATTTTTCAAGGCCTATTGGCTCCCTGCAGCTCAAAATCTAAAATGGTATGGTGTAAAAATTTTTCTAAACTGAGTTATAATGGAATGACTCCACCTGGAAGAACCCCATATGTCAATTTTCATTAAAATCCAGGTCAGTGGTGAAAATTTTTAATTTTTGGGTGATTTGTCCTGGAATGCCCTAGTGACAAGCTTGGCAAAGATTCACAAAAATCCCATTTCACAACAAACTAGAAACTGCAACGCTCTCCATTTCTTTGCCTCTTCAACAGTGATTTTGGCAACTTGCCAATGCCTCCAAAGTTATCCAATTTCCACACTGATATCTTTAGAGAATTCATCAAAAATCTGAGTCAAATATTGACTATACTTCCAAAACTCTTCTGTTGCAACAACCAAAGTGTTTGGCTGAATAGCAGCGAAGATTGACAGAATATGATCCATTGCCTTAGAATGAATCTCCAATTCTTGATGAAAGCGATCAAGACATTCAAACATAGCCCTTTTTACTTCCTCTGGCCTGAGCCACCTCTTTCTTGCCTTCATTTTTCTTTGTTGGAATCCACTGGATCAATTTCACTTCATAATGGATGTTTTCTACAAAATTCTAAAATCAAAAGGTATAAAGCATGAACAATTGAACATGCATAAACTATTATGACTTGAAATACATTAACTGAACAAATTGTCATTATGATTACTATTATTGGAGGGTTAAGTGCAAATATAACTCGCAGAAAAGTATGAGCATTACTCTCAAATAACTAGACCACTGACAAAATGAAAATTAACAGTACAGGTATGCCTCAATTTACGCCAGGGTTAGGTTCCAGCAGATTGCCATCAAAAAGTGAAGTGGCATAAATTGAAGCTAGAAAATAATGGATGGCTACCTAAATAAATAGGATAGGTTCCAGGATTCTTCAAGTGACCCCATATTTTCCATAAAATGAAAATTATCAATGGGTTATATGCTTAAAACTAGTAAAAACTTAATATTAATAAAATAATTGAATTAAAGATAAATTACTACTTTGGTAATTAAAGCAATTAAAAACAAAATTTGATCTTGTTTGACAGTGGCAAGATAGAGATGATTTATTGAGAGGAAGATCCTCTTTTTTTTGGCCGAGGAATTGCGGAATTGAGCAGTTCATCATCATCATCTTCCACATCTAGACCTACTTCATTCGCTATCTTATTGACATCTTTTGTCACAGTTTCAACACTGTCAAATCCACCAAAATCAGCAATGCGATCAGGCCACAGCTTACACCAGACACCATTTAGACATGATTTCTAAACTTCATTCCAAGCTGCAGCTATGTTGGAAATGCCTTTTAAAATGTCATATGACTTCCAGTAGTCCGGCACAGTTACATCATATTTTGTGTAGTTTACAGCTTTTCACCATTTTTAATTTTACATTTAAGCTTTTACTTTAAGCAACGTAAAACGAGGTTTACCCGTATGCATTTACCAGGTATTATAACATCGCAACAATGCATTTATAAACACTTAAACATCACTATGATACCACATCAAAAAATTACTGGACACTGGTATAAGTACAGGCATCCCCCATTATACGATCGTTTGGTTTACGATTTCCCGCGTTAATGATTTTAAAAAAGTACCCCCATCTTTCAATTGCCTTATTTCGCGTTAACGATCTCCAACTTGAAAGCATGTCTCAGAAAAGGCCAAGTGCTGGTGCTTCGGGTATTGCTAAAGCCTCGCATGATGCATCATTGACGACTTGAATCGGATTTGAATACGATTAGGTGAGTGTTCATGTATAAATTGTCTTTTATTAATCACAATTTCTTACTTTCAGACGCTTTTTAACATAACAGTAAAATATATAGCAAAATAATAGTGGAATCTACAAATTTTGGGGTCTTCCAGAATGTTTGGGAATGTATCCCTATTTTTCCCATAAGGCCTTCAGTTCGATATACGATGGGGTTTTTAGGGACGCATCCCAATCGTATAACGGGGGACGCCTGTACCATGATATTCTTAAACACCGGCACTTTATGCTTTATCAATTATTTAATGAAACATACCTCATGTATGTGGAGTCAGTGTCAAGTGAATAAGACTTGGAATGTCAGTTGCAGCCAGCTGGCTATGCTCAACAAACTGATGGCTAAAACATTAACAAATGCTCACCTTTCGATGTAATTTTTATCAAATATTTAATTTTTCATTTGTAAATTTTGTATTGCCAATAAAAATAAAAATTTATTTTGTTGTGGAAATAAACATTAAGCTGTTGTAATAGTTTGAACATTTTTAAATTGTTTCTCTTACTTTGGCAAATTTTTAATTTGGTTTGAAAACTTGTACTGGTATTTCAACTCTCCTGATGGTACCCCCCTCCTGACTGTCACCTGGGGCAGACCACCCCCCTTAGTACACCACTGCAGGTAAGACGACCTTTCAGAGAATAGACAAGCATCTTGGTGATACAGGATCATTCAACAAACAAATTTCAGATTGTGTAGACCAATCAGCACCAGAACTTTTGAGTTGAAGGAGCGGGTCCTGAATTGCGTGGGGGAACATCCTGGTGCCAGCACCCAATGGATAACAGCAGCAGAGGGTGTAAGATGCACAACTGTGTGGAGAATTTTACAGGAACAGCAGCTTTACCCATATCACATTCAGAGTACAAGGCCTTACTGAAGCTGATTTCCCACCAAAAGGCTTTTTGTACTTGGTTCCTTCAAGTGTACTCACAGTCCTCTTTCTATCCTCAGTGTTGTTTTCTGACAAGGCTGCCTTTACAAGAAATGGAATGATCAATTTTCACAACACTCATCACTGGGCTGAAGAGAATCAGCATGCCATCATCCAGTCAAGGCACCAATAATAATTTAGTTTCAATGTATGGGCACGACTTATTGCCAACAACTTAATCTGTCCTTTTGTTTTGCCTGAAAGATTAACAGGAGAATCCTATTCCAATTTTTTAAGGAATGATTTAAGCAAATTACTAAATGAAGTTCTTATTGGTGTCCAACATCATATGTGGTTTAGGCATGATGGCACTCCACCTCATTTTAGTCAAGTAGTCACTACAGATTATTTGGATGACCATTTCCCTGAGAAATGGCTAGGCCATGGAGGATCCATTGCGTGACCTGCTTGCTCCCCAGATCCAAGTACATTATTTTTACCTATGGGGTCATCTGAAATCCATCATTTATGTGACATCCATTGAAATGCTTTGCCAATGTGTAAACAAGGATGCCAGAAAACCCAAGCAATACCTGGAATGTTTGAATGTGTCAGGCATGTATTCAAGTGCAAGGCAGTAAATTTGAGCACTTCCTTTAAAGCTAAGGCAGATATTTGCTGGAACAGACAAAGGGCTGTAACTTTGAAACAAAGCAATTTCAGGCACATGTTTATGTATAAACTTTTTTAATTGTTTTCAGGTCCCGAATGTGTATCCCATATATATATATATATATATGGGTGGTTCACAAGCATAGGGAAAATTTAGCATCTGAGATTTCACTTTTGGGTCATTGTTGCTTTTGTTCCTACACTTAGTGTGAATAACTGTGTGAAGTATGGTTGGTCTACGGTGTCATTAAGAGGTCGCTCAATCATGCATGACGTGTCTCACTAATGACTGATTACTATAGTATGACTAAATTTGGCTCTTTTGTAGGAATGTGTAGAAATGCTGCTGAAGCAATCAAAAACATGGTCTAGCAGTGAGGTGTGGTTACTAGGGAAGGTGGAGAAGTTAACTAGGGCAGGACTCCCTACCAAGCTTCAAGTCCTCTGGAAATTCATGTTCCACCATCTGGAGGAGAGGAAGACAGAATATAACAGTGCAGTGATGACCATTGAGGCTTTGATCCCATTTTGGACAAAAGCAATCATTCCAATGACGGATACCAGATACGCTGAGAAGCAGCTCCTGAAACTGTGTGAGCAATACAAGGGGCTGAAGAAGAACCACACAAAGAATTTCCCATCTTACAGAATGAAGGAGGCCATATTTCGCGGAGACCTTGATGATGTGTTCAATCTTTCACATCATGATGCCCTCAAGACCATGATGAATGAGGAGGACAAGAACTTCCTTGTCACTCAGCTCAATAATCCCACTTCCTCCAGCTTTGGCCTGATTGACAAGAAAATGGCTGACCAACAAACGAGGAAGAGGATTCAGTGCGAGGCGGATGCGAGATGGTCCCAGGGAGAACTGGAGGCTTCTAGTTCAAGCGCATCTGAATCATCAGATTCAGATACTGTAGTTTTTAAGGAGTCGGCACAAAAATGTTCCACTCCAAAGCGATTGAAGTCTGTGATCATGCCTGACATTTCCTTAGCCTTGGATTGCAACAACATCAGTGACAGGAAAGGAATGGCAGTGGTTGCAGCAACTATTAAATCGCTGGGACACAATTTGGATGAAGTGTCAATCTCACGCAGCACCATTCATCATGTGAGACAATATACACATGAAGCAGTGTGCCACAAAGATCAGGCCACTTTCAAGACCCATGAGCCCCTTCTCTTGCACTGGGATAGTAAGCTGCTTACAGATATCTCCCATGGGTTAGAGGTGATGGACCGTGTGGCTGTGCTTGTAACAGGGAAGAGAAACTCCTTGGGAGTTCCAATGGTAGCTGCTGCAACTGGAGCATCTCAGGCTCAGGCATGCCTGAAGCTTGTGGACAACTGGTCTTTGAGGGGCAACATTCCAGGTCTTATTTTTGATACAACTGCGGCCAACACGGGACTTCATGCTAGAGCTTGTACTCATTGAAAAGGAGTTGGGTATTGATCTGGTGTGGATCACTTGCCACCACCACATTGTAGAAGTCATCCTTGCTGCGGCCTTTGGTGCTTGTTTCGGAACATCCAGTGGACCTGAAATTGGTCTATTCAAGCGCTTCAAGCAGCACTGGGTTTTCATTGATCGCAGCAAGTTTGAGAGTGCACCCAACAGCCTGTTCATTGAAACAGTAGAGCAGAGGAAGGAAATGGTCTCCTACTACAAGGAGGCTGTCAAGAGCCAGCGGGATGACTATGATGAACTGATGCTTCTCTGCCTCCTTTTCTTGGGAGGGAAGCTTGACAGTCCTGTGAGAATTTGAAGCCCTGGAGCCATGCACCATGCGTGATGGATGGCCAAGGCCATTTACACGCTCAAGGTGTTTCTATTCAGAGATCAATTCACCTTAAGCAGCCTAGTCTGAAATCCAGTAGACAAATAATATTTTAAGCAAGGTTAGGCCAAGCCCTACATTTTAGTTTCTAACAGCTTTGTGCTGGACAAACTTGGATTAGTCCAACAAGTTTTTATTCTAGAAAAGCATTCATCAGTAAATTTTATTACCAATTTTCTGATTAGTATGTCTCAAACTGTAGGCTATAAATTTAAGTTTTTTTCTGCTTTGAAAGTTTATTTCTAACCTAGTTCTTTTCTTATTTTCATATCAAGTGTATATCTAAATACAAACTAAGTAGGGTTTAAGACAGGAGGGCCTAATTACCAAGAGGTAGTTTTTTTACCAAATGGGGCTGAAATGCACCAAAAGGGAGGGAGGAAAATGTAATTATAAATTCTTTTATTGCTATATAATCTAACAACTATTTAAAACCTAACCTTTTGCAGATGAGTATTTATGCTCCTATATGAGATGTCAAAATATAGAAATGAAAAATAGTAAGGAACAATATTCTGGCCCCTTTTGGTATTTAGTAGGCCCACTTTAAGACACCATTACTATCCTAGGACACCCAGCTGCAGTGCTCACTTCATCCAGTATTACAGTTACATTACATTTGGAAAACGAAGCCACTGGGGCCTATCAAGGTTATTCAAATCATGATCTAATAATAAGAGAATCCTACCTACAATAGTTATATACAGCATTACTGATCAAGGTAGCTCACTCAAAATTTATAGAAGTTATTCATTTCACCAATATTCTACATGATGCACTAGCTTCCCAACCTATCAAAAAATGATTGATTGGAGTTTTGTAAAAACCTCTATGTTGGCCCCACCCTATACATATATGGAATGATGCACCCATACTACTGGTAAGTGTTACCAAAAGACAGCCACTAGCTTTTATTATTAATAAATTAGTAAAAATTAAGCTTCGAGGATACGTGTCTTCTTTATATACAATTGGTCAAAGTTAGCCACATGAAATATAACTAACCAACCTAGAATGACCACTTAAAGAGTAACCTAACCCAAAAGCAGGAGTCACACTAATTGGCCAAAAATGTAAAATGAGTACATCACTGAAATCTTTATACTAGCTATAAATTTCAGATGACAAAATAATGTGATGATTTGGCTACAACTTTTCCTTTCAATCGTTTCTATCAGGAAAAAAAGGGTAATACCCTAGTTTGGCATCCCAAATTAGTTAATTACAAAATAAACAGCATCCCAAATATAAGAAATTGGCAAATGTGTATATTTAATTACTTTCTGACATGTATGATAGAGCAGTATCCTGCGTGGTAACACTTGTTTATGTATTAAAAATAAATGCTCATATTTTTGGTAAAAGTTACTTAAAATTAATCAAAACCTACATGAAAATTGACTGCCCAGTTAGGTCAACTGTGTATGTCCTTGATTGGTTAGGTTAAGTTATGATATTTTTGTTAGTTTAAACAAAAATATCAAAAACCTAACCAGTCATCAAGGACATACACAGTTGACCTAACTGGGCATTTCAGCCATGTTTCCTCAAAAGAAATCAACAAAAATGATTCATCAAAAAAAAAAAAAAAACATGCTGTTAAATAATTTGGGACACTATTCATTACATTTGAAAAACCATGAAGCCACTTGGGCCTAATAAGGTAATCGAAGTCATGAGCTACATTTAATAAAAAAAATCTTGCAACATGTCAAACTTATCAGCTAATATACAACTATTCACTACCACCATAGTAGCCTATATAACTGAAGTAATGAATATACACTATCAGTGTTGGGCACTAAAGCGTTAATCCGATAACAGTTAATTAACGGTTAACTTTTTTTAACAGACGATTAACGGAAGTTAATTTCCATTTATCGTTATCGGACTAGTTAACTTCCGATAACTCGATATTTAGTCTGTTAAAGTCTGTTAACACGTTAACTGAGGAGTCATTCACGGAAGATCACCACTCCGCGAATTAATTCAAACCACCATAACTTCAGTCTGCTTCCAGATCTCGCAAGGGGAGGTTGTGCGCTTTTTATTGAAGGTAAGAAGGTTCTTTTAATGTTAGTAAAAGTCCTATAATATTATATATATATTAATACGTATGGAGATACGTATGGTAAAATGTACGGTTGAGAAAAATTAATTTATAGTAATGACTAATGAATAAGTATTTTTACAATAGTAAAGTACAATACGCCAATTCCATCCTCTACTGCAGTGGAACGGCTCCTCTCTCTCAGCAAGGACATCCTGAGGCCCAAGAGGTCAAGACTGGCAGTTGGGCCTAACTGAGAAGGTGGTCTTTCTGAATGGCAACCAGCACATTGTGTCAGTCTTTAATAAATGTGCCTAAAATTTAATTTTACCTTTCAGTTCCCGCCATAATAATTCTCTGATAAATTAAAATTTAGTTAATGGTTACAAGGGTTTCAAAACATGTAATCAGTACATTTTTTATTAAAAAAAAAAAAAAAAGAAGTTAAGCAAAAAAGTTGCAAAACTTGATAAAAAAATGTAGTTAAATACCTATTTATTGTTGGATTTTGCATAAATAAACATTTTCTATGGGTTTTAAAGCTTTTTTCCTTGATATATTTTTTTTTTTTTGTAAAGAAAGTTATCGTCAACTTCCGTTAACTTTGTAGTAAAATTATCAGATTATCGTTATCAGAGTTAAAAATCGGGGTTAATGGATTATCGTTATCAGTTAACTTTTTGGTTAATGGTGCCCACCACTGTACACTATACAATCTACAAACTCTCACTCACTCATGAAAGTAAATTTTTCTTAAAATTAACTAATAAGCTACTGTTTACCACATCATATGGCAAGTCATTCCAAAAATCTACTACTATAAACTTAAGGGTAATTCTACGAGAAATAGACAAATGAAGTACACGGTAACCTCTTCAAAATTCATGAAACTTGGTGAGGGTTGGTTTAGGTCCAAATTACAAATTTCTGAATTTTTTTTTGAAATTGGTCAAGTTGGTCAAATTTTATGGCTTGACCAAATTTTGGTCAAATGAAAAACCAATAATTTTCAAACGTAAATATCTCGGCTCCTAATTGTGGTAGTGTAGTAAGTCTTAAATGATAAAATATGTAAAATTACCTGTAGTTTCTAAATGTGTCATTTTTTTTAGGGTAACCAAAATAAAATGATTTTTTTGCGATTTGGCAGCGAAGATATCATTTTTCGAAAAAAAAAAAAAAAAAAAACAACAGGAATAAATTTTTTTTTATTTGATGTATGTACACCATAATAAGTAATAAAAAGTCAGCTTATCGACGATTATGAAAAAAGACAAAAAAAAAATCCTCTAAATTTTAACAATTTTTTGCTTTCTTCCTAGATTTTCAGTATACAGTATTCCCTCGAATATCGCGGGGGTTACGTTCCAGAACCCCCCGCGATAGGTGAAAATCCGCGAAGTAGAAACGATATGTTTATTACGTATTTTACGCCTTTATAAACCCTCCCCGCACTCTTATAAACCTTTCCCACGCTCTTATAAACACTTTCTACACTCGGAGTATGAAAGAGACTAACAGTATTTTAAAAAGAAAACATTTGTATATACAGTATTTTTAATAATTTTACCAACATTAAAATTTCGTATGGGTACTCACCAGCGAAGATACTAAAACTTGAATGATGATGATGACGATGAATTAGCTGTGCAGTACTGAATGATGAAGGTGATGACGATGAGATGAATGTACTGCACAGCAAAGAAGAGCATTACATCTCTTCTAAATGAATAACACGTGGAAGCGAACTGAGCAAGGCAAGATGCTGAATGCTTCGGTAGGCTGCAGATCGAGATGCGACGAACGCTAAGCCAATCAGCACCCAGGATACTGAACAGCGTGCTCTGATGGTCGCGTCTCATCCATCGGCCAATGGTGTGCCGTGTACGGTATCATATAGGCAAGTAGCTCAAGCAGCACAAGCTTCGCTGGTTTTCCTATCTCGCGGTTCTTTGTCAACTCAATTAGAGTACGTATTTTATTTCGGCTAGAAAAAACCGCGATGCACCGAGTCCGCGAAATGTGAACCGCGATATGGCGAGGGACTACTGTATACCTAATTTTCTAGTATACGTAAATTTACCTAAACCTTAAAATGCCTCAAAACACAAAATTTTGTGTTAGAGTGGATCTTAGGGTCTTTGTTAGCCTTAGCTTCTGTAGATCTGTAGATCCTATGAAAAAACAAGAATTTTCTGTAACATCAAAAAGTAAACTCTGCCATGGCAGCTGCAAGCTATGGAATTTTAGAAGAAAATCAATTACTATGTCACAATTAAAAAGAAGCCAATTGTATTAGAACATGTTCAACATTCATCCAGAGAGCCGGAACCTGCACCAATACCTGAGCCAGACATACTTGACGAATGTATGGAGTGAAGCAGTAGCAATTCCACGAATCCACCACCATTGGAAGAATTTGTCATTCAAGACAGACCATTCAATAAAGATTTGCTCAGTGACAATATTTTACCTTTATTTGATGAAAGCCCTATTAAAACAGGTAATAAAACAATAGAGACTCCATTCAGGACATTTGTTTCTTAATGCCAAATTCATAGTTTTCTGTTTTTAAATATTAGCATCAGCACTTGAATACGTATATACAAAATATTTGATATTTGATTATTTCACGCAACCTAAATTTATGAATGTTTTACAGCTGGATTGAAGCCGGGACAAAAACAGATAAAGGCCTCTACGAAATTCAGATCAACAATGGAAAAAGTTAAACGAAGTTTTGAAGCTGCTTATGGGGCTCCTATTGACTATTCTGAAGCTGGTCCATCCAAAAAAAGTTGTTTGGAAAATTATTTTAGAGAGGCAAGACTACTTTTCGGACATAGTTATTGAAATTTGACATTTTAAATTAAATCTAATACAGTCATTGAAGTATATAGCTACTAAATTAAGTTTTATATTTACATTTTATAATCGGACAATACAATACATATATTTTATGAAAAGTTTAATTAAAAATATACTAATTAAACGTAATGTCAAATACACTATTTCAGGTATCAAAAGGTTATGGAAGAATTAAAGGAGAAATTTCAAGCAAGTAACAATCGCAATCTTAGGTTACAAATACTATCATTGTATCCCTATCCCACTGACAAAACTGCTGACTTCTTTGGAGCAACAAAAGTATATGGTGCAACAAAAGTATATGGTGCGTAAGAGCCGCAATCTTCAAAAACAGTTTGGGATTCTTCCTAACATTCCAAACATGATGAAAGGGAAGGTCATCACAGCTAAAATAAAAAATCATTCGGGAGTTTTATGAAAATGACGAATATAGTAGGATGTGCCTGGGAATCAAAGATTATAAGTTTGCAATAAATGAAGAGGGTGAAAAAATAAAAAAAACAAAAAAAGACGTATTGTAACTTGAAAGCGTTATATGCTGAATATGCAAAAAATGATGAAAATCCCAAAATAGGCTTTAGTACCTTTGCTCATCTTCGACCGTCGTGGTGCATGCTTGCGGGACAAAGCGGAACTCACAGTGTCTGCGTATGTACACATCACCAAAATCCAAAACTACAAATATCAGCATTAGGCATTAAAGATTTAGACTACAAAAAATTAATGTCTTTATCCATCTGCAGCATGGACAATGAAGATTGTATGATACACTGATGCAAAAGATGCCCACGAGAGGTCGGAATCAAAAATTATTTGGAAAGTTTGGACTTCATGGCGATGGAAGAGATAAAATATAAATAATGGGTGTCCATCGATCACTATGTTAAAAGATATCACCGAAACTCCAGAGGAATACGTGGAATCACTCACCAAAAAAATTGCACAACTGACAAGACACCACTTCACGAATAAATGTCAGTAGAGTTACTTCAAAAATCTAAAAGAAACTCTGCCCGAAAATGAAGGTGTTTTGTTGGGCAATTTCACGGAAAACTTCTCATTCATCGTACAAGATTGTGCCCAGGGGTTTCATTGGGAGAACTCGCAATGTACAGTGCATCCATTCGTTTATTATTCCAAAAACAATGCAGGAAAACTAATTTGCAAAAGTTACTGCTTCGTTTCAAACCGTCGCAGGCATGATACAATTCTGGTTCATAGTTTTCTCAAAAAATTAATCCTGTGCATCCAACAAAATTCAAACCTAACTAAAATTCATTATTTCATAGATGGATGCGCAGCTCAGTATAAGAATAAAAAAAAATTTCTAAATTTATGCCATCATTTCGAAGACTTCAAAATTCATGCTGAGTGGAATTTTTTCGCGACATCCCATGGGAAGAATGCCTGCAACGGTATTGGTGGAATAGTAAAAAGAGCAGTCGCCAGAGAAAGCTTACGACAGCCTCTCAACCATCAAATCTTAACAGCTGAGGACTTCTACAATTTCTGCTCTCAAGAATTCCTAACCGCTATTGACTTTTTTTACGTCTCTGAGGCAGAAGTTGTAGATGTAGAGCTTTCTTTGCAAAAACATCTGAGTAAACCTATTACTTCTATCAAAGGTACTCAACAATTACATCGCTTCGTCCCAATTTCCAAGAATTCATTGAAGGTTTATACACTCTCTCAGAGTGCACAGTCAGTCTAAATAAGAGCGCTCATTAGAGTTTCTGCTTCAGATCAAGAACATAATACTCTCTCTCAACACAAAATTGAAACAGGCTCTTTTGTGGGTTGTATGTATGAAAATAAACTATGGCTCAGATTAGTCCAGTCCTTTGACTGTGAATATGATGATTTTCTGATAAAATTTCTCCATCCTTCAGGCGTATGTCACTCATACATTTTTCCTGCACAAGATGATGTTTGTCATGTTCCAACAGAAAATATATTTGGGAGTATTGAAGCAAGTTTACGAGGAAGAACAAGAATACAATACATTTTTCCGCTTCAAGAATTAAATAACTTCAAAGAAAATAAATTCTATCGAATATATACTATTTAAGATTGTCTATATAATATTTCTAAAAATTTTATCTAAGATTTGTGTATCTACTTAATAGTTATAAAAATCTTTTCAAATTCTTTTTTCTTATTATTATATTATTAGTGTAAAATTTGGATTCACTGGATGAGAATACGGTCTCTTAATTCATTCTCAAAGACTTGTGTACGTGTAGTATTAGGAAGAGTATTTTATACTCTGATAAGCACTTTATAAATTAAACATTATTATTGTCAATATATTCTGTCCCTAAATATAAGAGGGGTTATGTATGTACACTACATATATTTTAAAAGATTTTTTCTCCTTTGGTTTATCTACATGTATTTTTTATATGATTTGAAAATTGTCTTTTTTTTGGACCAACAAGTCTGTAATAAATCTTCATCTGAAAAAAAAATTTCATTACTTAATTTCAAACTCAGTTTTGAGCCTTATAATAAACTATAAGCTGACTTTTTATTACTTATTATGGTGTACATACATCAAATAAACATTTTTTATTCTTGGTCTTTTTTTTCGAAAAATGATATCTTCACTGCCAAATCACAAAAACAAAAAACAAAAATTAACATTTTTTCCAAAAAATCAATTTTATTTTTGTTACCCTAAAAAAATGATACATATTTAAAAACTACAGTTCATTTTACATATTTTATAATTTAAGACTTATTATGCTACCACAATTAGCAGCTGAGATATTTACGTTTGAAAATTGTTGGGTTTTTTTCATTTGACCAAAATTTGACCAACTTGACCAATTTTCAAAAAAAATTCAGATTTTTGTAATTTGGACCAAAACCAACCCTCACACCAAGTTTCATGAATTTTGGAGATGGTGGAGTGTACATTTGGCACTTTCATTTGTCCTGGAATTACCCTTAAGTAATATTTTCATTGATCAATTCACATGTTTTCTAATTTTCTTATGTCAATGAGTTATCCCATCAGCATCTAGTGAGAAAGTTTTGTACATCTAAATTATCCAAATGAAAACATTTTGAACATTTGTATCTTCTCAGTAAAACTTTACAAGACACCAGCATTACCATGAAACATGCTATAGTAACAAAACATCAATTGATAGAGCAGAAAAAAAATAAAATAAAATAAAATGGCACAAGCAACTATCATCATTTTGAAAATTAGAAAATAAGGTAATTTTTTAGTATCAGCCCAGTCTCTGGAAACTGAAAATAAAGTTTACCATAAGACTCCATTTTTTTTTTAAAAAACTTTTATTAAGTACAATATGAAGGCAAATGCCAACTAAAGGTATAAAATTAATGTTAAGAAATTATTTTTTTGAGCAATAAAATTGCAGATCCTGTTTTTGGGAGTGATAAAATGGCTGATCCCACAAAGGTTAGGAAGGTACCACTAACAAAACTTGGGGGTTTGACCTGAACTCATAAGATTTTAGTGTCACAATGGCATCAGTTTACAATGGTTGTAATTATTCACTGTTTAACTTCCATGCAAATTTTTTGATGATGAAGAGGCTACATTTAATTTTTATGTAGAACACTGTATTACTAAAAGAATTTATTTGCCCTACGAAAAATAAGGAAGGTATCATTTGTAGTAATAAGTGTGTTTGATAAAAACAGAAAAGCATTTTGTTGGATATCTAGCAAGATACATATTCTGCTTGAAATATCAAGAACCCAAACAAAGGCTACACATTTTTCCATGTTGCAGTGGCTCAGCTCTACAAACCACATTAAAGTATATTATATTTATATTTTATATATATATATAATATTATATATATATATAATATATATAATATATATATTACACACACAGGTAAGAGAAGTACCTAAAATTAGGTTAGGATAGTTTTATAGTATATATGACGCATTCGGTGGAGAAGGGGCGAACGCAACATTTTCGAATTATGCCACAAAATGCAGTTAAAGTTTGTAAACTTTAAACCTTTGTATTTTTCCGGTTTATTGAAATGTTGTATGAATTTGAACACATATTTGAGTGAAATATTGTTGTGTAATATGTCGATATAATAAAACGCCAAGAAATTTTACGATATTATTTATTGATAGCTTCTGATGTTAACTGGTGTAATCCATTATTTGGTCCTCTTCGTCGAATGTTGTATTACCTGCTTCAACTGTTTCGGTTTCTTCCAGTTCCTTTAACAATCTTGTATAATAGTTCACTGCAGTTGCAGGCATTAGGTCTGATAATTCTTTGAGATCTTTTATTTTTTCCTTAATTATTGGCAGCAATTGGGAATACTTTGGTTGCAGTGTCTGCTGGCTAGATTGAATAAACTGACACTGTAGGATTTTTTCCCTTTCTGCAGTCTGACGGGATGGCTATTATCTGGGGTTGTGCGGTATGCAGTAGATATTACCTAGCCTTCTTTGTGTTGAAAGTCAAATATTAACTTCCTTGCATCTGTAAATTTAGTAGTTGTTGATTTCCTAATGACAATGCACGTTTTTAGGACGTCAAAATCGAGAAAATCAACCTGTTTCATTTCTACAACTAGGAAGCGCTGCGAAACGGCTGTAGTTATGGCCGTAACAATCTTTTTTGGTGTAAATAATATTGCTGTAATTATTTTTTATATTTTGTTCAATTTGGCCAAATTGAGCATCACAGGGCATTGTCGAGTGACCAGAAAGTAGATAGATGTGTTCAATGTGAAGCAATGATGCGGAGTGAATTTCTCTGAGATACATTAAAACCTAAATTTTACCGTGAAAGAGTGCAGACTAACATCTAATTTTTTGCATAGGTAAAGCAAAGGTTTTAAATGATAATTATACGACAAAAAACTCATTTTTCGAATTTTGTGGCGTTCGCCCCTTCTCCACCGAACGCGTCATATAATATGTACAATGTTCGTTTTACTACATATATATAAATGTATATATATATATATATATATATACCTTTTAGGTCACTCATGTTGGCTATTTCTACAATTTCCATAATTTATATATCAATAGATTTGTTTTTACATCGCGAATGTGCCCTAGATAGTCTCTACTGAAGGAATTACCCACATTTTAGGATATTTTTTTCACACTTATACCCCAAAACAAACTTCATGTCCTAACTTAGTTTTGGGCCAGTTCCCTCACTTGAGACTATGCAAATCGCATTCCTGGTATAATAACAAATCCATTGATCTATAAATTATGGGAATTGAAGAGACTGGAGTGATAGTAAAAAATTACCAATAATAAAGTTAAAAAATTATGAAGATGTTACTAGGCCTATCATAGCTTACACGATTTGGATCTTTTCCATTTCATGTACTGTGTTATTTTATTGAAAATAAGATATTTAATGTAGGTTAACTGAATGCCCAGTTAGGTCAACTGTACACCCTTGATTATTGGTTAAGTTGTGATATTTTCATTAGTTTTAACTAAAATATCATAACTTAACCTAGCCAATCATCAAGGGTATACAGTTGACCTAACTTGGTATTCAATTAACCTACATTAAATATCTTATTTTCAACAAAATCACAAACAGTACATGAAATGGAAAAGATCCAAATCGTATAAGCTATGATAGGCCAAGTAACATCTTCATAGTATCATAACTTATTTTCTAATATTTTCAAAATGATACATAGCTGCTTGCACCATTTTTTTCTGCTCTATCAATTGATATGCATTTCATTACTATAGCATGTTTCATGGCAATGCTGGTATCTTGTAAAGTTTTACCCTTATCTCCCCTCATACATCTCAAAACTAAACATACCCAATTCCTTTAATCTTCCACTGCATTCCAATCTTCTTAGGTTAGGGATAAGCATGGTTGCCCTACATTGCACACCTTCAAGCATATTCATATCATGTCTAAGGTGAGAGGACTAAGCTTAAATACAATATTCTAAGTGAGGCTTAACATAAGAACTAGATAATTTACAAAGGACTTCCTTACTCATGTAACTAACATTCCTCTTAATACCTAACATTTTATTTGCCTTATTTCTAGCCTCTAAGCTCTGCTTGGAAAATTTTAGATCACTACAAACTATAATGCCAAGATCCTTCTCCTTTCTAACATCCTCCAACCAATTCCCTTGCATCTCATAATTAAAGTTATTCATTTATTTTTGGTTAGTTTAATAATTTGGGATACCAAAATAAGATTACCCCAAAAAAATATAAATTACCGTACCCACTTAGAAATGTATAAAAAAAATGCTATGATCCACAATTCAGCAAAATACTATAGGAATGCTTCATAGAAAGGACAAAATTTAATCCTTGAACTGAAAGAATAGGAGTCTCAGAAAAATGTGAGGGCATCAAGGTTCAGTACAAATCAGCTTGGCCCTGTAATTTAATTTCAATTCAAAACATTACTCATTCTTTCCTTACAAGAGAATATGGTAATTAAAATCATTACCTAAACTTCATTTTTATCAAGTTCCACAAACTAGATAAGGTCTTAGTACACAAAACTATCCAAACAGTACAAGACATTACATATGGAAAACGAAGCCACTTGAGCTTATCCAAATCAAACTATTTTAAAAATTAAAATATAGTTTGTATAGCAAAATTAGGTAAGCAAATGTCAAAATACAAAATATCAATCTCAAATCTAATTAAAACTTTACAGAGCTACCAAAGTAGCCTACATGAGCTAAAAATATAGGGCCTACTGTAGACTATTTATAAACTTTCATAGAAGCATCCCACTTTCTTAAAACTAATGAAGTAGGTACTATATATCACATTACACTCGAAAGTATGAAGCCACTTAGGCCTATCGAAATTATCCAAGTCAAAGTTAAGCCTTGGTAGGCTAGAATTATTTAGGCTTTAAATAAGACAAAGCACTTAGCCTACTGGAATGAAGGAAAGTTCTAATGGCTTTGTTTTCCAAATGTAACATTTACTAGCTTACCTAATTTTGCTATACAAACAACGGGTAGGCGTAGTTTGTCTCGGCCTCTTTTATGTACGATTTAAACTCAAGCGTAGACCGGTTTCTAAGAAACCCAAGCTAAACTTAGGCCCAAGCTTACCGTAGGCCTAGGAGGTTCGGCTATAGTAAGCAACAAGAGAAGACTGCGGTAGCCTATTGTAGTCTAGACTGCTTTAAAAATGAAGGTAATTTATATTAGCCTACTCTGACATAGGTCACGCTAGAGCAGACCTAAAGAACCAATATACCCGATTATTCACACAATGACATCCCCAACTTACATATCCTTTTTAGAAGGCGAGGATTTAGGAGTGGTAATGGAAGCTGGAGATTCTTTGTAGGGCTGGAAGCTTTAATATTGTTCGTTTCTTCTGTATTAGTGTCAGTCATAATGACAAAATAACTTTATATGATTGTGCAGATAATGGGAATTTGGTAAACACGTGGTACGGGTAAACCTTAAAAATTTGTTACGAGTTATCAAATTCTGTCCGTCAGATGCAGCTGTCAAAAGCAATTGGACACAGAAAAGTGGCGTTGGATACAGGAGAGAATTTAAATGGCGTATTTCGCGCGAAATACCAACATGGGCTATATAGAAACGTCATTGATTAAAGTGTTACCATTTTAGAGGTTTTTGAATATGCAGTGAATTTGTAAACTTAGGGCAACTGAATATCAAATTCACTATACAGAAACATATGTCAATATACTGTACAATGTACATCTATACATACTATGATTTTCATTAAAAAAATCATTTGATAATACATTCAAAATTTTATTATATATTTTACAGTTTTATTCGTATTGTAGTTATAATTTCGCTACCTAGTATAACAAATACCGTAAACGTAGGTCATTTCATTAGTATTTTTAACAGCTCATTTTATTTAACGAGATGTTGATAAATTTATTCTTTTTCCTTTTTGGTCAAATAATTTTTTTAAAGAGGTGTCATATTTTGTATAAGTACACATATTTTGTATGTACACCTTCTGGTACAGCAGATAATTATTACACTATATTTATTACATTTCATTTGAAAAACAAAGCCACTGGGGCCTATCGAGGTTATCCAAGTCATGAGCTATATTTTATAATAACATTGTACAGAATGTCAAACTCAAGTCAGCTAATTAACATAAAACTATTTACAGAGCTACCAAAGCGGCCTACCTAACTTAAGGCGGGTTTACACGAGGAGAGTATACTGTCCGACAGTGCCCAAGACAGTAGCTGGAATCGTATAAACTCCGTAGGGCACTGAAAAAGACAGTAAAAAAGACAAGACAGTTGCCGCAACAGTAACTTTAGGAATAAGAAAAATTAATTATTTAGTTATATGATTAGTGAAAATCTGGATATAGTCTACATTAGTGAGACTTGGAATAGTGAGGCAGGATTCAATGACACCACATCAGAGTATGAGTTAAATAGCTATACAATGTATATTTATCGAAGAATGGACAGACAAGCGGGTGGGTTGTAAGAATGATTTAACTTCACTCAGAATGATAGTATTAAATTAGACAATAGGACAGAATCAATTTGGGTTGATATTTATGTTTCAGGCAAAGAGTACAGTATATTTGGATAAGTGTATTTTACGGACCTCCAAACCAAACAGAGGAAGTTGGTGACAGGATGGTTCAAGAAATAAATAAAGGTTGTAGTGCTAGAACATTGATTATGGGAGATTTCAACCAGCCTCACATAAACTGGAGCCTTTTAGAAGGAAATAATAGGGAAAGTAACTTCTTCATTGACTGCTATAATGATTGTTTTCTAACGCAATTTGTAGATAAACCATCGAGGGATCAAGCAATCATAGATCTGGTTCGTTCCAGTGATCATGAACTTATTAGGGAACATGCAGTAGGAGAGTCGTTAAGGAATAGTGACCATTTGACAGTGGTGGGCACGCGCAACAATTTTTGTAGCGCCGCAAGTTGCGCCGCAACTTTTTGCGGCGCAACTGCCCACCTTTGCCATTTGATCATAGGTTTTGAGATAGAATTTAATAGGGATCTAGTCAACAATGACCATATAGTCCCTTGCTTCTCAAAGAATGAATATAGTAAATTTGGGGAGTTGTTAGGTTCAGTATAGTGGGAGAATGAAAATGCTATCGAGGTGTGGTCTAGATTCAAAAAGAATTTTAGAGGACGTACAGTGTAGGTGTACTCATTTCAGAACTGTCAGAAGTAAGATTAGGAAACCTCTGTGGTGGAATAGGGAAATAGCTAAAATTACTAAAAATAAAAGAAGGGCATTCAGAGAATTTGAAAGTAGTAATAGTCTTCTGGACTCGGATAATTATAGGCAGTTAAGAAATAAGCTAAATAGTTTGATTAGGAAGAGCAAAAGATATAGTCATATAGTGAAATAAATCTATCTAGAAATAGCAATAAAGATCCAAAGAAATTCTTTAGTTTTTATAAATATAATAATACTAAAAAGCATGATAGGATTGGCCCAA
Source organism: Bathynomus jamesi (assembly GCA_023014485.1). Lineage (NCBI taxonomy): Eukaryota > Metazoa > Arthropoda > Malacostraca > Isopoda > Cirolanidae > Bathynomus > Bathynomus jamesi. Next base: position 254,556 of record JAJOZX010001022.1, on the reverse strand, counting down.
TAGAACATGATGATAGGATGTTTGTAAAAGATCAGGATATTGTTGGTATTTTTAATGATTATTTTAGCTCTGTTTTTACTGAAGAAAATTTAAATAACTTTGATTTAATTCTTCAGATTCTGTAAATTCAGGCATTCTTGATCATATTCAAATAAGGAAGGATGATGTTAGGCAAGTGATTCATACACTGAAGTAAAATAAAGCTGTTGGACCTGATAATATACTATATACAGTATGCTAGAATTCTCAGGGAAGGGGAGGAAAGATTATCTGAGGCACTAACTTTTTTGTTTGCTAGGTCTATGAATTATGCAGAGGTACCAGATGAATGGAAAAATGCAAAGCTAGTACCTATTTACAAAAAGGGTAGTAAAACGTTTAACATTATTGGTAGGGAAGATACCAGAAAGAATTATAAAGAATAATATTCACGACAGGCACGTACAGAGAGGGGGGGGGGCTACAGGGGCTTGATCCCTCCTATTTGCCCCTTCATGCCTTATTAGTGCTCTTTTTTTCAAAAAAAAAACCATTCGTATAAATGCCTTAAAGAGCCTTATTTTTTTTTAGGGTGGAGGAGATGGTGCCATTTTTTGTTAACTTTCAGCCCCCCCCCCCCCCCATCTGAAGTGTCCTGTGCACAAGCCTGATTCAAGATCATTTGGAAAATTTTAATCTTATTTCAAGTTCACAACATCTACAGATCTACAGAAGCTAAGGCTAACAAAGACCCTAAGATCCACTCTAAGGTTAGCCCGAGAGAAAGGAAAGAGTAGGGGGTTAAGAGAAGAGAAGAGAATAAGGGGTTAAGTAAGGAGGAACACCTATTACTCGTGGGTTAACATTCATTCAGAAAAAGAGAAAAAAAAGACTCACCATCATCATCCGCCGGCCACTGCCGACAAGTCAGAAAAATAGTCGGAGAAAATAGGAGAGGGGTGAAAGATGAAAAGAAGTAAAATAAGAACGCTTACAAACCATGCAAACACAGTCTTAACTCACAGTCATACCATGCAAACTACAAACATGCAAGAAAAGAGAGGATAAGAAAAAAAAAAAGGTAGGTAAAGTTAAACAAAAAGTGGGTTAGTTTACTCTACGAGCTACATCTACGTTCATGTTAGTCTAATATTTTTTTTTTTTTTTTTTTTAATAATTTTATTGCTGGCATCACAGGCTGGCATGTCACAAGCTGGCATTCATCGTCAACAGACTCATCCTCGACCACCACCCCAAGAGCTCCTGTGACTAATTGTTTTCTTATTTTAAACAACGTTAATATTTTTAAAATGCCTATCTAAACGGTTCTTAAACATATTAACGCTGGTAGAATGAACGACTGACGCGGGAAGATTATTCCATTATCAAATTACTTTAAACGTAAAGAAGTTTTTAGCGATATTAGTAATGAAACGTCTGCCACGCAACTTAAATCCGTTATTGCGAGTATTACTATTATCGAAAGTGAACAATTTGTCAAAATTTACGTTATCGATGTTATTAACGATTTTGAAAACTTCAATAAGCTCCCCCCTTAATCTCCTAGTTTCGAGTGAATACAAGTCTAACTCTTTAATCCTATATTCATAAGGCTTGTTGCGCAATGACGGAATTAGTTTCGTGGCACGACGTTGAACCCTTTCTAACCTATCAACATCCTCGCGTAAATACGGGCACCAAAACTGAACTGCATATTCTAAATGAGGCCTGACTAGGGACTTGTAAAGGGGCAGTATAATATCCTTCGATTTAAATTCGAAATTACGCGCTATGAAGCCTAACATCCTATTAGCTTTTGCGCAAGACTCCAGGCACTGGTTGTGGTTCCTAACCTTTAAATCCTTAGTTACGCGTACGCCTAAATCTACTTCCTCGTCAACGCTCGCTAACTCCCTATCACCCATCGTGTACGTGTAATTATTGTTGCGAGAACCTATATGCAAAACTTTACATTTATCTACGTTAAATTGCATCTGCCACTTATCTGTCCACTCCATAATCCTATTTACATCGTCTTGGAGCCTATTACTATCGTCCTCGTTAACAACCTTACCGCCTATTTTAGTATCGTCCGCGAATTTTGACACGTTACTAGTCAATCCTACATCTATGTCGTTAATGTAAATTACGAACAGCAATGGGCCTAACACTGAACCCTGTGGGACACCGCTACCTACATCTAACCACCCCGATTCACTACCATTAACTACGACCCTCTGTCTCCTAGCACGAAGCCATTCTTCTAACCAGTTAGCTACCTGACCGCGTATACCGTGCGCTTTGACCTTCGCAATTAGTCTCCTATGCGGAACTGTATCGAACGCCTTTTTAAAATCTAAATAAATAACGTCAGCTGCTCTATGCCTATCGTATTCGCGCACTATTTCGTTATAAAATTCTAACAAATTAGTTAAACAAGACCTATGGCGTCGAAACCCATGCTGACTGCTATTAATCAAATCTCTACTTTCTAAGTGATCGATGATACGATCCCTAACTACGGATTCCAAAAGTTTACCGACAATTGACGTTAAGCTAATGGGCCTATAATTGCTAGCTACTGCGCGGTCGCCTTTTTTAAAAATAGGCGTGACGTTAGCTAATTTGAAGTCTTCAGGAATAATCCCCGTTTCGAGTGACTGATTAAAAATCTTCGTTAAGGGGCCTACGATAACGTCTTTCAAATCTTTCAAATGTCTGGGATAAAAAGCGTCAGGGCCTGGAGCCTTGCTAACTTTTAGCCTATCGATATAATGCGCAATCTCACCCTCGTAAACGATTATTTCATCCAACATAGTCTCGCTCTAAATGGAACGATATTGTCCACGTCGGGGACATTATTTACGTCTTCTACGGTAAAAACTGTCGCAAAAAAGTTATTGAAAATACTCGCCATCGCCTGAGCGTCAGAAGCCAAAGCGCCATTAACCTCACTAGAGGGCCTATGTTATCTTTACCGGCTTACGATTATTAACGTATTCAAAAAAACTTTTTTGGATTATGTTTACTATCCGCAGCTATAAGTATCTCTAATACGCTTGCATTCCTAACTGATCTTTAACCTGACGTCTAAGCTCGATATATCTATTAAGTTAGCTGCCGTGCCATTGCGCTTATGAAGTCTATACGCTCTATTACGCTGTTATGAACTCGCCTATTTCCCTAGTCCACCACTTCGGCCTACCACGATTTCTACGGCGCGCTTGGGCCTACGAGGATAAACTCCCTTTCAATATTCCTAAAACTTTCTTTAAACGCCACCCAACGCAAATTTGTGTCATTACCATAAATAAGTTATCCAGTCCACTACCTCATCTATCCGCAAACTATCAAAATTAGCCCTACGAAAATCAGGGACTTCTATTACGTTACTGTCCGGGTGTTTTCTATCAATAACTTAAACCTAAGAATTTGATGATCGCTACATCCTAAACTCTCGCCTACTTCTAAACCTTCCGACTATATCTCGCCGTTCGTCATCACCAAATCTAAAATATTGTCACCGCGCGTTGGTTCGGTAACTATCTGTCGTAAAAAGTTATCGTCCATAAACTCAACCAATATCAAACCCTCCTCATTACCAGTAAAATTATCGTAATTAACATTAGGGACGTTTTCCAGTTTATGTACCTTTTTCTACAATGTTGGCTTTTATGCAACTTCTAGTGTTTCTATGGAAAACTTATGAGTGGGTAGTTGGGAGGTAACGAAAATGGTTCACTGAGTAGGTAGGTAGTTAATCTACAATTAATAAATTCCTTTTATGTCAATAACTGAGTGGATGAAACCAATTGGTTGCTCACCAGAGTTTTCTCCACACTAGTATTTTTATATACTGTGTGGGAGGAGCGTGCTCGGTAATGGAGATACATTACCGCTAAACCAACTGAGGAATAAACCAAGACAACGCTGGTAAAGAAGCCCCGCGAAGAGGAGAACAAAGAAACGAAAACGAAGACGGGGCGAGAGGACGTACCAGCAAAGTACGCTCTCGACAATGAGAACCGGAGAAGGGAGAGACTCCAATAACTAAAAGTAAGTGACTAATTGAGTTTTTTACACCAGACAGTTAATTACATTAAATTAAGCTGGGTCAGACAAGTTAGGCCTACATTGTGGCCTAAGACCCAGCATCAACTCATAGCTTAACAAAGGTGAAGGTAGATTGCCCTACCTAATCTTGTGAGGAATCCTACTGTGGACCTCAATTTATCTGCCCGCTCTGGACCATTTCCGGAATCTCTAGGCTGACCCCTCTAGGCAGACTTGATCTACTCTAGTAGTTAGACTGGAGAAATAAGGGGTAGGTTAATGTGGACCAATTCAAACAGAGCATTTTTCGCATTGGTGGCCCGGTGTGGGGAATTTACAAACCTTAACCTACTTAACAAAAATTGAAGAATTAGGCTAAATGGTCTAGCCTAAGCCTAAGCCTAAGCTAATCAAGCCTAATTAGGTCTACAACCTAGGGCCTAACTAGGAAACATTTACATTTAAGGAGTCAATAACTGGTGGATGAAACCATTGGTTGCTCACCAGAGTTATTCTCCACACTAGTATTTATATACTGTGTGGGAGGAGCGTGCTCGGTAATGGAGATACATTACCGCTAAACCAACTGAGGAATAAACCAAGACAACGCTGGTACAGAAGCCCCGGAAGAGGAGAACAAAAGGAGAACGAAAACGAAGAAACGGGGCGAGAGGACGTACCAGCAAAGTACGCTCTCGACAATGAGAACCGGAGAAGGGAGAGACTCCAATAACTAAAAGTAAGTGACTAATTGAGTTTTTACACCAGACAGTTAATTACATTAAATTAAGCTGGGTCAGACAAGTTAGGCCTACATTGTGGCCTAAGACCCAGCATCAACTCATAGCTTAACAAAGGTGAAGGTAGATTGCCCTAACCTAATCTTGTGAGGAATCCTACTGTGGACCTCAATTTATCTGCCCGCTCTGGACCATTTCCGGAATCTCTAGGCTGAACCCTCTAGGCTAGACTTGATCTACTCTATAGTTAGACTGGAGAAATAAGGGGTGGGTTAATTGTGGACCAATTCAAACAGAGCATTTTCGCATTGGTGGCCCGGCGAAAAATGCTCTGTTTGAATTGGTCCACAATTAACCCCCCCTTATTTCTCCAGTCTAACTATAGAGTAGATCAAGTCTAGCCTAGAGGGGTCGCCTAGAGATTCCGGAAATGGTCCAGAGCGGGCAGATAAATTGAGGTCCACAGTAGGATTCCTCACAAGATTAGGTTAGGGCAATCTACCTTCACCTTTGTTAAGCTATGAGTTGATGCTGGTCTTAGGCCACAATGTAGGCCTAACTTGTCTGACCCAGCTTAATTTAATGTAATTAACTGTCTGGTGTAAAAACTCAATTAGTCACTTACTTTTAGTTATTGGAGTCTCTCCCTTCTCCGGTTGTCTCATTGTCGAGAGAGTACTTTGCTGGTACGTCCTCTCGCCCCGTTCTTCGTTTTCGTTCTCCCTTTGTTCTCCTCTTCGCGGGGCTTCTTGTACCAGCGTTGTCCTGGTTTATTCCTCAGTTGGTTTAGCGGTAATGTATCTCCATTACCGAGCACGCTCCTCCCAACAATATATAAATACTAGTGTGGAGAATAACTCTGGTGAGCAACCAATTGGCTTCATCCACCCAGTTATTGACATAAAAGGAATTTATTAATTGTTAGATTAACTACCTACCTACTCAGTGAACTTTTCGTTACCTCCCAACTACCCACTCATAAGTTTTCCATATACTGGGGGCCCCGGGAGATAAAAATTTTGGTGTCATTGTCACCAATTTTTGTGTCTGAGTGTAGACTAGCTAACTATTTAACTGTAAATGCCTGTTAATCTGATTAACAGTGCCTATCCTCACCTTCTCATGGAGAAGGTGTAGCATTTAATTAGAAGAGAAAATATACATCCATAGGATGAAAACTGTCTATGGTCTTTACCATAAGAAAAGAAAAAATGAAAGTTAGAAGATAAAATTACAATTCCCCAGCATCTATTTTTTGTTGTAAAAATAGTCGCGCCTTTAATGCTGTTTGTCGCTGAGGTCTTGTTTCTGTCAATGTTGTAGTAGGATGCGTTACCACTCCTACTGTCAAAGGAATAGTTACTGGAAGTTCAGTGTCTCCAGTTGTTACTGTCAGTGGAGAAGGTTCTCCAAAGTCCATTGTTTTGGGTCCAGACTCTAAAGGTACAAAAGAGAAATGTCTCTTGTTGTGTCACCCGTTGAAGTCCTTAATTTGACCACTCTTGTTACGACCTCTGCCCCTGTCTGAGTTCTGAAACTCTAGCCAGAGGCCAGTATTGTCTTGGAGTACTGTCATGTATGAGAACAAGGTCCCCTACCTTAATTGTGTCAGACCAATCCTTCTTAGTCATTTGTTTATGTCTCTCCCTTAGACCCATCAAGTACTCAGTTTTCCTGTTTAATGAAATGAGCTTTAACTCTAGTTAAATGTTGTAACTTAGTCTGGAGCTCATCATGTAGTTGAGTCCAGTTTGGGTCTTCTGAAGAGTCTATATTGTAGTCCGGCAGGAGACTAACTTGTTCTCCCCGAATCAAATGATTTGGAGTTAATGGTTCTGGGTCATTAATGTTGTCACTCACATAAGTGAGTGGTCTATTGTTAATGATGTTCTCAATCTCAGCCAGGAGAGTGAGTAACCCAAATAAGTGTATCTGTTTTTTGCCAATTGCTTTCTTCAAGCAATTCTTTACTGTTTGTATATTCCTCTCCCAGATAGAACCATACCAAGGAGAGGCAACCGGAATATACTTCCACTTTATGTTTGAATTTTTTATATAATTGTGTGATTTCATTGCTTAACAAGTCGTGGATGACTTGTTCACCAGCTTTGAAATATGTAGCATTGTCAGTCCAAACTGTCTTTGGTACTGAATGTCGTGCACAGAATCTCTTAAAGACAGCAACAAAGATTCTGCTGTAAGGTCCTCCACAACATCCAAATAAACAGCTCGTGAGCAGCACATGTAAACAGTACAATGTACATTTTTTGTTCAGTGTCACCCACCCCTACATCAATGCTCCTGTATAGTCAATGCCTACAGTCTCAAAGGGTCTGTTGAGAGTAACTCTCTCCTCTGGCAAAGCAGGAGGATTTGGTTTCCTATAGGGCTAGCATGAATACGCCTACATGTGACACACTCACTCAGGACTGTTTTAACAGTGATCCTTCCCATGGGTATCCAATAAGTTTTTCTTAATGTAGTTAGTGTCTGTGGTACCCCCATATGATATACATCATTGTGTGTTTTTCTGATTATTAATGTTGTCAAATAGCTAAATCTAGTTAAAAGGATTGGATTTTTGCTTTTGTATGACAGTTTTTGATTTGTCTAATCTCCCTTTACACCTTAGAAGGCCTTCCTCATCTCTGAACAAGTTTAGAGCCACAACTACTGATACAGATTCTTTGTTTGTTTCCCATTAGTTAAGAATTCTAACTCTTTATTGTACTCTTTTTGTTGGGCTTGGCCTATCCAGTATTGGTTGCAACTTCTGTATAATTATGATTGTTTTTATTTAGCTGTTTGTTAATTGTAGCTAAACAGTTGTGAGCAAACCTCAAACAGTAGGCTGTCACCCTGACAAGTTTGTTGAAATCAGGATACTTTTCATAATTAGTGATTGGTTCAACCTTTTCATTTGAAAAGATTAAATTTAATGTCAAGTTAACTTGTTCACAGGCCATTGGTCTTTATTACAGAGCCACTTAGGTCCCATAAACCAAGTTTTGTTGACTTCAACAACTTGTAGGATAAACCTCTGGTCAGAAAGTCTGCTGGATTCTGTTTAGTTGGAACATAGTGAAAGTTTCTTGTAGGCTTTCATTAGCGTCAGCTATTTCTTTTAGCCTATTTCTTACAAAGATATTCTTACTATTAATGCTATCATTCCGTATCCAGGCAAGACAAATCTGACTGTCAAGCCAGACGTGGATATTAGTTATGAACACATCATAGTAAGTCATCCTTAAGCAATGAAATGGTTTTAATGGCTAATGTAGCAGCCAATAGTTCCAATTGAGGTATGGTTCGGGTAGGTTTGAGAGGTGCAACTTTCCCTTTTGCATAAATTAGATGACTTTCTGTAGGGCTTACAAGATACGCACAGCACCCATAAGCTTGTGTGCTTGCATCAGCAAACACATGAAGCCTCTGGGGCTATCCTAAACCCACAGCACCTTGAATTTTAATGTTCTGCACTTTTGTTAAATCAGTAGCTAACTTCTTCCAAGATTTTTGATTTTCATTTGTTATTGGATCATCCCACCCAACATTTGTCCTCCAAATTTCTTGGAGGAGAATCTTTGATTTTATTGTTGAAGGCAGGAATAGACCCATAGGATCAAAAATTTTGGAAGCCTCTGATAATATTGTCTTTTAGTATTTGCTTCCTCATCAAGTTTAAAACCTTTAGTACAGATTGAATCATGACTGTTAGAAGTTGCATCCAAATACCAGTTCATACCTAAAGTTTTAACTCTGTCTGATGGCTCAGTAAGACCATTATTATCCTTTAAAATCTTTTTGTTTAAATCCTCATCATTTGAAATCCACTCTCTAAGTTCAAAGTTACCTGTTGCATAATGTTTTGAGAGTGTTCATAGACTTCAGATAATTCAGATTTTGTTGTCGTTGAGCCTATTAGATTGTCTACGTAAAAATGTTCCTTAAGGAAGTTCAATGTTAGAGAGTTTAAACTGGTTTAAATGATGTCTAATTGTCAATGCTAATAGGCTAGGTGAGCAATTGGCTCCAAACAACACACATTAAATCTATAGGTTATGAACCCTTTATTCAAATCAAATGGATCCTTGAACCATAAGAACCTAAGTTGGTTCTTATCATATTCATTTTTAAGATTTATTCTCAAAAATGCCTTTGAAATGTCACTTTGTACAGCATATTTGTCTAACCTGAACCTCAGTAAGATCTTCACAAGGTCAGAAATGAGATTAGGACCCTCAATCAAGCAATCAGTCAAACTGTGTTTATCACTGTCTTTGAGGCTACAGTTATATACTACTCTGAGTTTTGTTGTTGGGGCATCTTGTCGATAAACCCCCCTGTGGGTTAAATAATGACAACCATCTTTTTTAAAAGGGTTATTTGTTACTTCTTCAATGAAGCCTTTCTGTAGCTGTTCTTTGAAGACATCACTGTACTTTTTAATATTATTATCTTGTTTGAGTTTTTTCATTACTTATATAAATGTCCTTTAGCTACTTTGAGATTGTCTCTTAAAGTTGGACAATTTATTTCCAAGGTAACTCAATAAAATAACTATTGTCTTTGCACTGAATGGTGTCTTCAAATCTTTCTACCATTAACTGATCTTCTGAAGTTTGATTTGTGTCATGTATACCCACAGATTCTAGCAACCATAAAGTTTGAATTGCCTCATCCAAAGTTTCATTTGATAATGATGAATTAATGTTCTCAGTTGAGATAATTTATTCAAAGTGTTGCTTTCTTACAGGTGTTATGTAGGACTGAGTTGAGGCACATAGTATTTGTTGGTCATGAACTGTTTTGGTTTAGGTCTAGGTTGTATTCTGATAGGTCACCCAAAGGGGCTATCCCTGATGGATCTGAATAGCTATACCATTACCTATCTCTACTATGCCCTTATGAATAAGATTAATATAATCTGCCCCTATTAGCATTTCAATGTTAGCTACTGTGTTGTTAGTGATATGTCTATCAGCTATTTTGTAGTGTTTTCCCAAATGATTTATGGTTTGTTCTAGTTTGGGTATAACCTTTGTTTGTCCTACTTTAGAAATAATAACTGCTTCAATTTTCTTGAATTTACTTTCTAAATGTAGTTCCAGGTCAATTGTCTTATAGCTATTTTTGTCCGAGTTATCCTTAACAAAGGACGCAATATTGAGGTTTTGTTCATTCGGGTTTGGTGTCAAACCCAATTTATTAACTACATTTTTTGAAACAAATGTTTGTTGAGAACAACAGTCTATAAGACATCTCACTGGAGTGGTACTACCCTCACTATTCACTAAGTCCAAAGTAATAGTTGGTAAAAGAATCTCAGTGTTTCTTGTTACATTGTTTGAACAAGCAGAATGTCCCATGAAAGTGGCATTTTCTTGATTACCTTTGTTTGGTGGTCCGTGTGTGGGGAATTTACAAACCTTAACCTTACTTAACAAAAATTGTAGAATTAGGCTATTGGTTGCTCACCAGAGTTATTCTCCACACTAGTATTTATATACTGTGTGGGAGGAGCGTGCTCGGTAATGGAGATACATTACCGCTAAACCAACTGAGGAATAAACCAAGACAACGCTGGTACAAGAAGCCCCGCGAAGAGAGAACAAAAGAGAACGAAAACGAAGAACGGGGCGAGAGGACGTACCAGCAAAGTACGCTCTCGACAATGAGACAACCGGAGAAGGGAGAGACTCCAATAACTAAAAGTAAGTGACTAATTGAGTTTTTACACCAGACAGTTAATTACATTAAATTAAGCTGGGTCAGACAAGTTAGGCCTACATTGTGGCCTAAGACCCAGCATCAACTCATAGCTTAACAAAGGTGAAGGTAGATTGCCCTAACCTAATCTTGTGAGGAATCCTACTGTGGACCTCAATTTATCTGCCCGCTCTGGACCATTTCCGGAATCTCTAGGCTGACCCCTCTAGGCTAGACTTGATCTACTCTATAGTTAGACTGGAGATATAAGGGGTGGGTTAATTGTGGACCAATTCATACAGAGCATTTTTCGCATCAGTATATGGAAAACTTATGAGTGGGTAGTTGGGAGGTAACGAAAATGGTTCACTGAGTAGGTAGGTAGTTAATCTAACAATTAATAAATTCCTTTTATGTCAATAACTGGGTGGATGAAACAATTGGTTGCTCACCAGAGTTATTCTCCACACTAGTATTTATATACTGTGTGGGAGGAGCGTGCTCGGTAATGGAGATACATTACCGCTAAACCAACTGAGGAATAAACCAAGACAACGCTGGTACAAGAAGCCCCGCGAAGAGGAGAACAAAGGGAGAACGAAAACGAAGAACGGGGCGAGAGGACGTACCAGCAAAGTACGCTCTCGACAATGAGAACCGGAGAAGGGAGAGACTCCAATAACTAAAAGTAAGTGACTAATTGAGTTTTTACACCAGACAGTTAATTACATTAAATTAAGCTGGGTCAGACAAGTTAGGCCTACATTGTGGCCTAAGACCCAGCATCAACTCATAGCTTAACAAAGGTGAAGGTAGATTGCCCTAACCTAATCTTGTGAGGAATCCTACTGTGGACCTCAATTTATCTGCCCGCTCTGGACATTTCCGGAATCTCTAGGCTGACCCCTCTAGGCTAGACTTGATCTACTCTATAGTTAGACTGGAGATATAAGGGGTGGGTTAATTGTGGACCAATTCAAACAGAGCATTTTTCGCATTGGTGGCCCGTACCGGAGAAGGGAGAGACTCCAATAACTAAAAGTAAGTGACTAATTGAGTTTTTACACCAGACAGTTAATAACATTAAATTAAGCTGGGTCAGACAAGTTAGGCCTACATTGTGGCCTAAGACCCAGCATCAACTCATAGCTTAACAAAGGTGAAGGTAGATTGCCCTAACCTAATCTTGTGAGGAATCCTACTGTGGACCTCAATTTATCTGCCCGCTCTGGACCATTTCCGGAATCTCTAGGCTGACCCCTCTAGGCTAGACTTGATCTACTCTATAGTTAGACTGGAGATATAAGGGGTGGGTTAATTGTGGACCAATTCATACAGAGCATTTTTCGCATTGTGGTGCTGCGAAAAATGCTCTGTTTGAATTGGTCCACAATTAACCCACCCCTTATTTCTCCAGTCTAACTATAGAGTAGATCAAGTCTAGCCTAGAGGTCAGCCTAGAGATTCCGGAAATGGTCCAGAGCGGGCAGATAAATTGAGGTCCACAGTAGGATTCCTCACAAGATTAGGTTAGGGCAATCTACCTTCACCTTTGTTAAGCTATGAGTTGATGCTGGGTCTTAGGCCACAATGTAGGCCTAACTTGTCTGACCCAGCTTAATTTAATGTAATTAACTGTCTGGTGTAAAAACTCAATTAGTCACTTACTTTTAGTTATTGGAGTCTCTCCCTTCTCCGGTTGTCTCATTGTCGAGAGCGTACTTTGCTGGTACGTCCTCTCGCCCCGTTCTTCGTTTTCGTTCTCCCTTTGTTCTCCTCTTCGCGGGGCTTCTTGTACCAGCGTTGTCCTGGTTTATTCCTCAGTTGGTTTAGCGGTAATGTATCTCCATTACCGAGCACGCTCCTCCCACACAGTATATAAATACTAGTGTGGAGAATAACTCTGGTGAGCAACCAATTGGTTTCATCCACCCAGTTATTGACATAAAAGGAATTTATTAATTGTTAGATTAACTACCTACCTACTCAGTGAACCATTTTCGTTACCTCCCAACTACCCACTCATAAGTTTTCCATATACTGGGGGCCCCGGGAGATAAAAATTTTGGTGTCATTGTCACCAATTTTTGTCTGAGTGTAGACTAGCTAACTATTTAACTGTAAATGCCTGTTAATCTGATTAACAGTGCCTATCCTCACCTTCTCATGGAGAAGGTGTAGCATTTAATTAGAAGAGAAAATATACATCCATAGGATGAAACTGTCTATGGTCTTTACCATAAGAAAAGAAAAAAATGAAAGTTAGAAGATAAAATTACAATTCCCCAGCATCTATTTTTTGTTGTAAAAATAGTCGCGCCTTTAATGCTGTTTGTCGCTGAGGTCTTGTTTCTGTCAATGTTGTAGTAGGATGCGTTACCACTCCTACTGTCAAAGGAATAGTTACTGGAAGTTCAGTGTCTCCAGTTGTTACTGTCAGTGGAGAAGGTTCTCCAAAGTCCATTGTTTTGGGTCCAGACTCTAAAGGGTACAAAAGAGAAATGTCTCTTGTTGTGTCACCCGTTGAAGTCCTTAATTTGACCACTCTTGTTACCCCGTCTGCCCCTGGTCTGAGTTCTGAAACTCTAGCCAGAGGCCAGTATTGTCTTGGAGTACTGTCATGTATGAGAACAAGGTCCCCTACCTTAATTGTGTCAGACCAATCCTTCTTAGTCATTTGTTTATGTCTCTCCCTTAGACCCATCAAGTACTCAGTTTTCCACTGTTTAATGAAATGAGCTTTAACTCTAGTTAAATGTTGTAACTTAGTCTGGAGCTCATCATGTCGTTGAGTCCAGTTTGGGTCTTCTGAAGAGTCTATATTGTAGTCCGGCAGGAGACTAACTTGTTCTCCCCGAATCAAATGATTTGGAGTTAATGGTTCTGGGTCATTAATGTTGTCACTCACATAAGTGAGTGGTCTATTGTTAATGATGTTCTCAATCTCAGCCAGGAGAGTGAGTAACCCAAATAAGTGTATCTGTTTTTTGCCAATTGCTTTCTTCAAGCAATTCTTTACTGTTTTGTCTGTTCTCTCTCTTCTCTGGTAATTTCTTCTTGTCCTCTATTTCATTACGATCCCCAGTTAAACAATTTTGACTTAGACATGGACAGTGCAGAATTGAAAAAGTTAAAAAAGAAAAGGGGGGCAAAGTTGGGAGCTGTTACAAAGGCTGTGAACACTTTTAACAATATTACACCACCAGGTAAGAAAAATATGGAGTGTGTAATTATTAAATTAGAAATTAAAAAGAAGGAAATAATAGCCATTAATGAGAGTATTTCAGAGTTAGTTGAATCCGAAATGGCTGAAGAACAATTGATAGACCTTTACGCTGATGATGATGATCAGGTAAGCTCAATTGAACAGCAAATAAGGGGACTACGGTCTCGGTTGACTGACTTAACACCAAAAAAACCTAATTCTGATTTTAATCAAAGTAGGGCTAACCTTCAACAAAATTTAAGTGGCATGCAAAATCCTGAGTCACAAGAATTGAGGGCTCAGTTACCCATTTTGCTAGTACCAACATTTGAAGGGGACACGGTACAATTCCCATCTTTCATTGACAAATTTGAGAATTTAATAGGTAATAAACCTTATATTTCAACTGTTGAAAAGTTTAGTTACTTAACTAGTTCCCTTAAAGGCCCAGCCTATAACCTAATAGCCTATTTACCAGCCGTAGGGGATTCATATGAAGTAGCTATTGATCTTTTAAAACGTAATTACATTAATAAAGATATGATTGTATATGAATTATCTCAACATATATGGAAAACGTATGAGTGGGTAGTTGGGAGGTAACGAAAATGGTTCACTGAGTAGGTAGGTAGTTAATCTAACAATTAATAAATTCCTTTTATGTCAATAACTGGGTGGATGAAACCAATTGGTTGCTCACCAGAGTTATTCTCCACACTAGTATTTATATACTGTGTGGGAGGAGCGTGCTCGGTAATGGAGATACATTACCGCTAAACCAACTGAGGAATAAACCAAGACAACGCTGGTACAAGAAGCCCCGCGAAGAGGAGAACAAAAGGAGAACGAAAACGAAGAACGGGGCGAGAGGACGTACCAGCAAAGTACGCTCTCGACAATGAGACAACCGGAGAAGGGAGAGACTCCAATAACTAAAAGTAAGTGACTAATTGAGTTTTTACACCAGACAGTTAATTACATTAAATTAAGCTGGGTCAGACAAGTTAGGCCTACATTGTGGCCTAAGACCCAGCATCAACTCATAGCTTAACAAAGGTGAAGGTAGATTGCCCTAACCTAATCTTGTGAGGAATCCTACTGTGGCCTCAATTTATCTGCCCGCTCTGGACCATTTCCGGAATCTCTAGGCTGACCCCTCTAGGCTAGACTTGATCTACTCTATAGTTAGACTGGAGAAATAAGGGGTGGGTTAATTGTGGACCAATTCAAACAGAGCATTTATGGTTTGTTCTAGTTTGGGTATAACCAGTTTGTTTTGTCCTACTTTAGAAATAATAACTGCTTCAATTTTCTTGAATTTACTTTCTAAATGTAGTTCCAGGTCAATTGTCTTATAGCTATTTTTGTCCGAGTTATCCTTAACAAAGGACGCAATATTGAGGTTTTGTTCATTCGGGTTTGGTGTCAAACCCAATTTATTAACTACATTTTTTGAAACAAATGTTTGTTGAGAACAACAGTCTATAAGACATCTCACTGGAGTGGTACTACCCTCACTATTCACTAAGTCCAAAGTAATAGTTGGTAAAAGAATCTCAGTGTTTCTTGTTACATTGTTTGAACAAGCAGAATGTCCCATGAAAGTGGCATTTTCTTGATTACCTTTGTTTGGGGGAGGTATCTTTTGAGTTTGAGTATTATTGTTTGGACACTTTGGTGAATCACACATTGATGAGACATGTCGTAAACTTTTACAAAACTTACATTTGAATCTTAACCTAGATTTACAGTCTTTCTTATAATGTCCCTGGCCAGTACACTTTTTACACAGGTTCAACTGTTCACATCTTTTAGCCCTTTGGTTAAAGTCTGAATATTTGTCACACCCAGTACTACTGTGTTCATTACTTGCACAAAATTTGCAATGTGGTGTGTAAGTTGAGGCAGCAGTTACATTAAAGTTCTGTAATGTAGGTGTTCGTGTATTATAGTTGGTCACATTTGATTCTCCAGTATCAAGTTTTGTCTGTTTAGCTGTAGCTAGTTGGTCTCTGGGAACAGTCTTTGGTTTATCCATAGTCTGGGTCTTATGTGTTGGAAAATCTCTCAAGTTGTAATTAATTAGGATATTGGGGAAGTGTTTTCTTATTTGTTCTAAATTAGGATAATTTTCTCCCGTCTTTAGAATTAAATTATCTTTAACCCTCGAAGGAAGGCACCTAAGTACTATGCTTTGTATAAGCCAAGATGAAGTTTTAATATCTATCTCATTGCTAACCAGTTGTCCTATAATAGCTTCTAATTTTGTATAAAAAATTTCATATCACTATGGTTATCTTTTATGGGTGCAAATTCAAAATTTGTTGAGATAATTCATATACAATCATATCTTTATTATGTAATTACGTTTTAAAAGATCAATAGCTACTTCATATGAATCCCCTACGGCTGGTAAATAGGCTATTAGGTTATAGGCTGGGCCTTTAAGGGAACTAGTTAAGTAACTAACTTTCAACAGTTGAAATATAAGGTTTATTACCTATTATATTCTCAAATTTGTCAATGAAAGATGGGAATTGTACCGTGTCCCCTTCAAATGTTGGTACTAGCAAAATGGGTAACTGAGCCCTCATTCTTGTGATTCAGGATTTTGCATGCCACTTAAATTTTGTTGAAGGTTAGCCCTACTTTGATTAAAATCAGAATTAGGTTTTTTTGGTGTTAAGTCAGTCAACCGAGACCGTAGTCCCCTTATTTGCTGTTCAATTGAGCTTACCTGATCATCATCATCAGCGTAAAGGTCTATCAATTGTTCTTCAGCCATTTCGGATTCAACTAACTCTGAAATACTTTCATTAATGGCTATATTTCCTTTTTTATTTTCTAATTTAATAATTACTCTCTCTATATTTTCCTTACCTGGTTGTGTAATATTGTTAAAAGTGTTCACAGCCTTTGTAAACAGCTCCCAACTTTGCCCCCCTTTTCTTTTTTAACTTTTTCAATTCTCACTGTCCATGTCTAAGTCAAAATTGTTTAACTGGGGATCGTAATGAAATAGAGGACAAGAAGAAATTACCAGAGAAGAGAGAGAACAGACAAAACAGTCAAGTTTAAATTTGGTTTAATCCCCCCCAAGTACTTATGTCACTCAGGTCTAAGCTTATAAGAGAATGAGACTCCTTAATGTAAATGTTTCCTAGTTAGGCCCTAGGTTGTAGACCTAATTAGGCTTGATTAGCTTAGCTTAGGCTTAGGCTAGACCATTTAGCCTAATTCTGCAATTTTTGTTAAGTAAGGTTAAGGTTTGTAAATTCCCCACACACGGACCACCAATGCGAAAAATGCTCTGTATGAATTGGTCCACAATTAACCCACCCCTTATATCTCCAGTCTAACTATAGAGTAGATCAAGTCTAGCCTAGAGGGGTCAGCCTAGAGATTCCGGAAATGGTCCAGAGCGGGCAGATAAATTGAGGTCCACAGTAGGATTCCTGGGTCTTAGGCCACAATGTAGGCCTAACTTGTCTAAGTCAAAATTGTTTAACTGGGGATCGTAATGAAATAGAGGACAAGAAGAAATAGCTGACGCTAATGAAAGCCTACAAGTAAACTTTCACTATGTTCCAACTAAACAGAATCCAGCAGACTTTCTGACCAGAGGTTTATCCTACAAGTTGTTGAAGTCAAACAAAACTTGGTTATGGGACCTAAGTGGCTCTGTAATACAGACCAATGGCCTGTGGAACAAGTTAACTTGACATTAAATTTAATCTTTTCAAATGAAAGGTTGAACCAATCACTAATTATGAAAAGTATTCTGATTTCAACAAACTTGTCAGGGTGACAGCCTACTGTTTGAGGTTTGCTCACAACTGTTTAGCTACAATTAACAAACAGCTAAATAAAAATAATCATAATTATACAGAAGTTGCAACCCAATACTGGATAGGCCAAGCCCAACAAAAAGAGTACAATAAAGAGTTAGAATTCTTAACTATGGGAAACAAACAAAAGAACCTGTACCATCAGTAGTTGGGATCTAAACTTGTTCAGAGATGAGGAAGGCCTTCTAAGGTGTAAAGGGAGATTAGACAAATCAAAACTGTCATACAAAAGCAAAAATCCAATCCTTTTACCTAGATTTAGCTATTTGACAACATTAATAATCAAAAAACACACAATGATGTATATCATATGGGGGTACCACAGACACTAACTACATTAAGAAAAACTTATTGGATACCCAAGGAAGGATCACTGTTAAAACAGTCCTGAGTGAGTGTGTCACATGTAGGCGTATTCATGCTAGGCCCTATAGGAAACCAAATCCTCCTGCTTTGCCAGAGGGAGAGTTACTCTCAACAGACCCTTTGAGACTGTAGGCATTGACTATACAGGAGCATGACTGTAGGGGTGGGTGACACTGAACAAAAAATGTACATTGTACTGTTTACATGTGCTGCCTCACGAGCTGTTTATTTGGATGTTGTGGAGGACCTTACAGCAGAATCTTTTGTTGCTGTCTTTAAGAGATTCTGTGCACGACATTCAGTACCAAAGACAGTTTGGACTGACAATGCTACATATTTCAAAGCTGGTGAACAAGTCATCCACGACTTGTTAAGCAATGAAATCACACAATTGTATATACAAAATACAAACATAAAGTGGAAGTATATTCCGGTTGCCTCTCCTTGGTATGGTTCTATCTGGGAGAGGAATATACAAACAGTAAAGAATTGCTTGAAGAAAGCAATTGGCAAAAACAGATACACTTGTTGGGTTACTCACTCTCCTGGCTGAGATTGAGAACATCATTAACAATAGACCACTCACTTATGTGAGTGACAACATTAAGACCCAGAACCATTAACTCCAAATCATTTGATTCGGGGAGAACAAGTTAGTCTCCTGCCGGACTACAATATAGACTCTTCAGAAGACCCAAACTGGACTCAACGACATGATGAGCTCCAGACTAAGTTACAACATTTAACTAGAGTTAAAGCTCATTTCATTAAACAGTGGAAAACTGAGTACTTGATGGGTCTAAGGGAGAGACAAACAAATGACTAAGAAGGATTGGTCTGACACAATAAAGGTAGGGGACCTTGTTCTCATACATGACAGTACTCCAAGACAAACTGGCCTCTGGCTAGAGTTTCAGAACTCAGACCAGGGGCAGACGGGGTAACAAGAGTGGTCAAATTAAGGACTTCAACGGGTGACACAACAAGAGACATTTCTCTTTTGTACCCTTTAGAGTCTGGACCCAAAACAATGGACTTTGGAGAACCTTCTCCACTGACAGTAACAACTGGAGACACTGAACTTCCAGTAACTATTCCTTTGACAGTAGGAGTGGTAACGCATCCTACTACAACATTGACAGAACAAGACCTCAGCGACAAACAGCATTAAAGGCGCGACTATTTTTACAACAAAAAATAGATGCTGGGGAATTGTAATTTTATCTTCTAACTTTCATTTTTTCTTTTCTTATGGTAAAGACCATAGACAGTTTCATCCTATGGATGTATATTTTCTCTTCTAATTAAATGCTACACCTTCTCCATGAGAAGGTGAGGATAGGCACTGTTAATCAGATTAACAGGCATTTACAGTTAAATAGTTAGCTAGTCTACACTCAGACACAAAATTGGTGACAATGACACCAAAATTTTTATCTCCCGGGGCCCCCAGTATATGGAAAACTGATGAGTGGGTAGTTGGGAGGTAACGAAAATGGTTCACTGAGTAGGTAGGTAGTTAATCTAACAATTAATAAATTCCTTTTATGTCATAACTGGGTGGATGAAACCAATTGGTTGCTCACCAGAGTTATTCTCCACACTAGTATTTATATACTGTGTGGGAGGAGCGTGCTCGGTAATGGAGATACATTACCGCTAAACCAACGAGGAATAAACCAAGACAAGACAACGCTGGTACAAGAAGCCCCGCGAAGAGGAGAAAAAGGGAGAACGAAAACGAAGAACGGGGCGAGAGGACGTACCAGCAAAGTACGCTCTCGACAATGAGAACCGGAGAAGGGAGAGACTCCAATAACTAAAAGTAAGTAACTAATTGAGTTTTTACACCAGACAGTTAATTACATTAAATTAAGCTGGGTCAGACAAGTTAGGCCTACATTGTGGCCTAAGACCCAGCATCAACTCATAGCATAACAAAGGTGAAGGTAGATTGCCCTAACCTAATCTTGTGAGGAATCCTACTGTGGACCTCAATTTATCTGCCCGCTCTGGACCATTTCCGGAATCTCTAGGCTGACCCTCTAGGCTAGACTTGATCTACTCTATAGTTAGACTGGAGAAATAAGGGGTGGGTTAATTGTGGACCAATTCAAACAGAGCATTTTTCGCAGTTTCTTTGCTTCTGTTAGGCACAGCATAGAGTAAAACAGAAGGTTAGGTTAGGTTACGTTAGGTTAGGTTAGGTTAGGTTATCAAGAACTTACCTCTCTTAAAAAGTTGTTATAATCGACGGCGGTTGTATGACCAATCAAAAATAAATTATATGAAAAACGGTACACAAACTGGAAAAGGTCCAACATTAGGGCAGTTAAAGTCTCCGACAATTATACTATTCCGATTGTCAATAAAATTACCAAGAAGTGAGTAAAATCTAGTATCTGTATCGAGGGGTTGAACGGGAGGTCTATAAACAACAACAAAATTAAAACTAATACTACGCGCCCTAACTTCAACACATATCGCATTAATTGCTGCCGGAAAATCTAACTTAACCTCAATAACCCTAAGGGAATTACGAATGTACAGCAAAACGCCTCCACCAAACCTATGTAACCTATCATTAGTAAAGAGTTTAAAACCCGGTATATCAAGTTCCCCCAACAAGTCCCGAGTCATGGTATTTAACCAAGTTTCAGTGATAGCAACTATATGATAGGTGCCGGAATAAATTATCACCTTAAATTCATTTAATTTATTTCTAATACTACGCGCGTTACAATAAAAGACGTTTAAGCTATTTTTCACCACGGGCCCGCGTTTTAAACTATTTATCACGTCGGGCCCGCGTTCCCCGGACCCACAATGTTTAAAGAAGGCTTCGACCTATACAGCTTTCGCACGTTTCCTGGTTTAGATCAGGAAGGTCTTGTTTGTCTAATCTCTTAGATTTTTAGAGTTTGTAACTCAACAAAGAGATAATGGAAATGATGTAGATATTATTTATTTGGATTTTAGTAAGGTATTTGATAAGGTTCCACATAGGAGACTGCTATCAGGGGCGCATTTGCAGTGTGCGGGGCCTTGGGCAAACTATTTCTCGGGATGTATTATTTTAGTGTGTTAATGAATGACAATATTTTGTAATGCACATAACAGATATATTTTTTAACATACACAAAACACACATGCGGAAGCCATTCGGCTTATTAATGTGATATTAAAGACTACAGTATAACTTAACTATGTACACATACAGTGTATACAGCTACACAGTTGTAATGCACTTAATAAACATCTACACAGTACACAGTTATTCTAATGCACTTAATAAACAGCTAAACTGTACAGCTTACTGTACTGGAGATAAAGTGTAGATTTGTAATGAATATTACATAGGACGCTTCCTGGTTTTTTGTTTGGAAAACTGCGTGATTGTGTTGTGTCCTCGAAACTCACCGACTCAACACCTCATGCTCTAATTGCTCTATACTTAACAGCGCCAGGGACGAAAGGTGCTCCTGGCCCATTGTGGAGCGAAGGTAATTTTTGATCAGTTTGAGTTTCGAGAATGAACGTTCATCAGAACAGTTCGTGACAAACATACACAGGTATATTCTTATTGCTATTTCCATGTTTGGGAATGTTCCTTTCAGTTCGTTTGTGTTCATATACCGATAAAATCTGTTGCATATGTCTTCACGTTCCGTCTGGGATTCTATTTCACTTTCGGTGAGTTTCATTAGGGCAGCGAACTGCACAACTTCTGTTACCAGCTCTTTCTCCAGATCAGCCGGATAGCATTCTACTAGATATTCAGCTGACCGTCGAAGACTGTCGATGTCCAGGACTAGAAGGAAATCCAAAAATCCAAATCTTTTCTGCAGGACAGCGTACGCTTCTAGACGAGTGTTCAGAGTAGTACACAGTTTATCAATTATCGGTAGAAATGCAGTGGTCCGAAATGAATCTCTTGGTGTCAGGTTCGTATCTTCGGCAGTTCCGATTTCGTCATGATGGCGCTTCTCTTCTTTGTGCCTTGGGTCGATTCCTTGTATACTCGATGACCGCACTTTCCGATGCCCTGGTCCTCGAATTCGTCAAATCTTGATCTGAGATCTTCAACAAATTACAGTAGTGATTTCAGCAAGAGGGTGGCTGAGTCTAACGACATTCCTTGTTTTTGCAGAGATGCATTCGTTTTTTTGAAATCGTTAGAGAATAGTGTTCCATAAAACCAATAAAATGGCTGTTTCGAGTTGTTGAAGCTGTTTAGACAATCCCCTGGCTTCGATCCTGGCTTCCGCAGTTTGGCTGGTATCTGCTGCTAGCTCATCCAGTACCACGATATTCTCGGCGTAGCCTTCGGTTAAAGATTGGACGGCATCTGATCTGGCTGACCAGCGGGTATCGGAGAGACGTTTGTCGACCTTTAGTTTCTCACTTCGGGAACTACTATCGAGAAACTCTACATGTCGACGCCATCGGTATGTCGAGGAGACGAGAAATGTGTAGACATTCTGAATGAGCATAAACAATTCAACGGCTGCTGTGCAACTGTCCACTGCTGATTTACCCACAAGATTTAGTGAGTAGCATATGCATGGCACAAACTCAGCATACGGAGATTTTGACTTGATGTGGCTCTTTACGCCGTTGTATTTCCCTGCCATATTGCTTGCGTTATCATAAGACTGTCCTTTGCAGTCTCCAATTCGAATGCCATGCGTCTCCAGAAAGTTGAGGACCACGTCGGCGATTCCTTTCCCTGTATGTGTGTTCATAGGTATGAACTGTAGAAATCGCTCGACGGACCCAGACTCAACCACATATCGGACGGTGAAGCACAGTTGATCGGTGTGGAAAACATCAGGCGTAGAGTCGACGGATAGAGAGTAGTATTTTGACTGCTGGATTTCTCGGATAATCGTCTGAAGTACTTTATCGGCCATCAACAGTATGAGTTCCTCGCAAATGAAATGAGAGAGATAAGAGGTGTGTCCGCTACCTTTGTTGGCATGCTCGCTTATATGCGCAGCTAGAAAACTGTCATACTTACTTAAAAGTTCCAAAATTCAGCAATAGTTGCCATTGTTTGGTGAACCGAAACGAGAGTCGTGTCCACGAATTGCTGGTCCTCGTGACGTGATATACTTGATAACGTCGACACAGCGACGCAAAACTTCCTGCCAGTAGTTGCACTCCTTTTCAAACTGGTTCACCAGTTTCGAATCAACACGGCCGGAGACAGACTTTTTAACCAACAAATATCTCATCGACTCCATATGTTGCTCACATTTTCCGTGTGCTTCGACTGATTGTCTACCATCCTTGAATCATCGCGCGGAACAGTTGAAAGGTTGAAAGGAAAGGTATATATTATATATATCACCACTCTTGTACATGTTTAATAACCTCTTATGTTATGAGAATATTCTGGAATAGTGTGAAGGCAAATTACACATCTGTTATTTATTACACGTGGTTAAATATACATATTTTCAGAACTTTCCAGAAGGTTTTGCGAGATATAAATAAATTCTTACATAATAATTGCTCTGAAAATGAGCATTATAATTGAATTAAAATGTCAGCAATGTTTAATAAATATTTAATTGATTGTACAAGTATATTCCTTCAAGTATGTACCAACAAAATAGGTAGGGGGAGCCTACCTTATTCCCAATTTAGTTGAATGCGGCGAGTTAAATCCGTAGACTTCATTAACACTAACGAATAATACTACTCGTAAAAGCACAAATTACGGTTTGTGATTGAATGATTTTTATCTTTATTTGAAGTTTCATAACAATTTCATCTTAATAATTTTATTTTAGTAAGCTCTTTTCTCATCCATAATAGAATAATATAACACTTTCCGAATCGCATATATTATTCTAAGCCGTGCCTAGTTCAATTCCCAAAAAGAGTAGAAATAGCGATAAATATTCAGTAGGATAATCGTGGGAGCTGTCACATCAGCTCATAATACATTCATACCTTGGAGAATGTCACATAACAGAATCTAAGGACGATGAATTTTAAGTGCTTTGACGAAAATCATTTTGCTATTCCCCGTTCTCTACGTCATTATATTCATTACTTTATTAGTCACAATTAATATTAAAAGAATGAATTTAAGAATTCATTCATTATTCATTGTGAATGTTTAAAGAGTGGTCTTAGGATAAAACAGAAACGGTTAAAAAATATTAAATAAAATAAAAGACGCTTTCACAATGACGTAATTATAACTGAAATGCGACATTATTACTACAAAAGTATAATACGGTAATTATTTATTAGCGAAATATAAAACTCCTACCCAATGACGTAATCATTACTAAAATAAAAAAATCTTCACATCATTATTAGTGAAATACAAAACTCTTTGACAATGACATACTGTAATTATAGGTATGGTAATTATAGGTATTAGTAATATTTTTTCTTTTCAAATATTATATTGAACTGTAAGTATACATACAAAGATAAATTTTTCTGCCTTTTGATCTGTATCATTATTAATTTAAAAACACGTAGGAAGACATCTTTTTAGGATGTAGTAGTAGAATTTTCACTGCTGATGTAAAATATTGATTTTGTGTCGTTTCTTTTCATAATTATTAATTCACTCTGACAGAAAATTGCGTTTTCACTTTAAGCTTTCATCATCTTAGCTAAATTCTAAGTTCTATTTGAAATTTAATTTTTGGTTTAAAATTTAATTGTTATAAGCTACCATTAATGATAATTTTTTCGTGTATAGGGTACCCTATGACCATGTCAAGGAAGGGTTTGATTTAATTGCTGCATTTAATCTTACAATGAATTGTGGGGTACCCTGTATCTTAAAAACAAATTGGCACTCTTTTGACTTCGATTCGATACCCATGCCCGACTCTCCCGATGGAAGCTCATACTCGTGGCGTAACGGTCCAAAATGGATGGGAGTGACTGATTTAAAGATTAGCCAGTTTTGTATAAACTGGAATTTATGGAAATTGGGAAGAATATTAGAGCTAACTTTCATAAATATCAACGCGTTATTATAACAGATCGTCCACTGTAATACGCTCGTTTGGTGGTTAAATAGAGGAAATTTCCTCTTGATACCTGGTAGTGAGATTACATTTACTAGTTACAGTAGAATTAAAAATGACGTCATAAAGTAGACGTCATAAAGTAGAAAAGAGGCAAATGGAGCCAATTTTATAATTTTGAGGTGAAGAGAATTGGTGAATTGTAATGTTTTTTACTTCTTACGATATAATAGAAAAGGATAAGAGTTATCAATTGGCCGTCGTATGATGTATGAAATCATTAGACAGACAGGGAAAGCTTGAATTTTAGTCCGGAGGGGTGTGTAAATTTTTGAGCCAAATTTTCGACAATGATCCTTTTTGGCCAGCATCCGTAATTGAGTGAATAACACCATTTTCATATAAGCGAAGTGAAGAACACTGAAGTTGAGGGGGTCGAATGCCGATGATACTGGTAATAATATCAGGTCATCCCATAAGTAATGTCTTTTTTTTTTAACTTTTTTCCAAATGAAAATAAAACTATATCAAAATAAATTTTAATCAATTATATATATTTCTTTCACTTTTTATGACTCTCCGCCCCCTCTTTACGAGCATTTCAATTCCATATTGATAAAATTCCTTCGGTTTAGAAGCAAAAAACTCGGAGAGGGCAATGTTGATAGCCTCGAAACTTTCAAGTTCTTTCCCGTCAAGATAGTTTTGGAGACTTCTAAATAGGTGGTAATCTGATGGTGCAAGGTCTAGTGAATACGGAGGATGTGGATTTTTTTCCCAACCAAGCTGTTCAATTTTGGCAGTGGTGATTCGAGTAGTATGAAGACGCGCGTTGTCCTGCTGAAACGCAACACACTCGCGATTGGCCAAAGAAGGACGTTTTGTTTGCAATGCAGCGCTCAGTCTTTGAAGTTGCTGACAGTAGACTTCGGCTGTAATGGTTTGATTGGGCTGCAACAGTTCGAAATAAACCACTCCAACCAAACGCACAGCAAAACCTTCCTGGGGTACAATGTCCTCTTGGCTGTGGTGTACCAAATTCCCCAGCACTAACCCACCGCCGATGACGCTTAACATTGTGATAATACATCCAATGTTCACCCCCATTAATGAGTCGATTGAGAAACGGTGCTTGAAGTTGCCGAAAATGCAATGAAGAGCAAATGTTCACACGATCTCTACAGTTGTCTGGTGACAACGTATGGGGAACCCACTTCCCAAGTTTCGACACATTTACCAGTCGTTGCAGGTGGCGATGAACTGTGGAACCGGACGAATTTATTCGCTGGGAAAATTCTTTAACAGTTACAGCAGGATTTTCTTCAAGTGTAGCTATCAGAAGGTCATCATTGAATTCAACAGGTCGGCCAGAGCGCGCTTCACCAGACCTAAACTTCTGGAACCATCGTTGACATTTCCTTACATTTAAAGCTTCCTCCCCATAAATATCCTGAATATTTTTTGCGTCTGCAGTCACGTTATTTCCTTTTCTAAACTCACAAAGCATTATATGCCTAATGTGTTCCTCTGACGCCTCCATCTTATCCGTAAGGGTGAAATAAACGAAGATTGTTAACGCAATGAAACAACTTCACTTAGACTGAGAAGTAACATGTCTAAACACATAAATATTCGAGTTTTCCACAAAATATACACAGAAATACGTGCAAACACAACGCGAGTTGAGCAATGCAAAAAAACGATATTACTTATGGGATGACCTAATAATAATAATACAAGAATTAAAACAATGAGACACATTAGTTCTCCTGAGCGCAGTGTCAGTTTCTGGCCCTCCTGGCCGATTACACTGGTATGCAACATATCTGATGTTTCAACATACATGACTGTTTTTTTTTATCAATTCAGGTGTGCTGAATCCAAAAATCACATCCATTTTTTTCTCATTACGTACATTTTCTGCCAAATACCTATCACCAGTGCTTAATTTGCAAATGAAAAAGAAGTGGAACGCAGGTGAAGCCCTCACAGTTAGGGGGTCTGTGGGAGCGCTGTAAGCTCCCCCAGCGGGGTCCGGGGCGGCGCCCCGGAAACCAACGCAGTTTAAGCGCTTTTTCTGCGAAAACTGCGCAACATGCAAATGAAAGTTCTTCGAATACAGTATTATTTTAAAGAAAAAGTTAGACTGTGATTGCAATATCTAAGTAAAATGTTATTTCATCTAAGTGAAACAAAATATTATATGTACAGTATTTGAAACAAAATAAAATTGCTTTACTTACATGCTATTGCTATATATAGGAAGTTGATAGAATAATCACATTAATTTCCACACACACTCCAAACTTCTTTCTGCTTGATCGACTAGTTTTCGCTTTCTACTGTCTGTATCTCGTTGGATTTTAAATTACGAAATTACGTTGCTGACCTTTTTATTAAAATAAAACCCTTTTTTTTTTTTTAATTAGGTTTTAAAATAAAAGTACCGGAACGGCGTTCTGGAGCGTTCCGTCACAAATTAAGCACTTTGTGTAGGTACACACACACACACACACACACACAGTGGCACTCATAAGTATTTATACTGAGAAATATTTCAGTTATATTCGTCCTTATCTTTTGTACCATGCATACGATACTTAAGAGAAGAAAACTCCAACATATAATGTAAAACATCAAAGAATTTGAGGAAAATAAAAAAAAAGTTAAAATGCAAAAGTTTTCGTACATTTACTTACAAAATTAATTTAGACTTTGTTTATCGACCTTTTGCATGAATGACTTCAATGAATCAATTTTGGGTATTTTTCTACAAGTTTTCGACATCTCTTAGTCGAAAATTCAGCCCATTCTTCTGAAGAAAATTGTTGCAATTCATTCAGATCCGAAGGGTTTTCTCTTGCGGACAGCTTTTTCCAAATCAAACCATAAATTCTCGATTAAATTGAGATCTGGGCTTTGATTGGGCCACTCGAGAAGCTTGAAATTCTTTCGTTGAAGCTATGAAATAGCTTCAACAAAAGAATTTTATGTTTTAGATCATTATCTCGTTGCGGTTCCCAGTTAGGACCCATTCGCAACTCCCAAAGTGAAGGCGGCAATACATTTTCTTCTAAAATTTCCTGATATTTTTTCGAATTGAAGATTCCATTGATGACAACGAGTTTTCCTGGATCACAAACACTAAAGCGTTCTCAAAGAAGCAAACTACACCACCATGTTTAACCATAGGAAGGATGTTTTTTTTTTTTTTTTAGCTCGAATGCAGTATTGGTCTTTCGCCAAACATACCATTGCTCGTTGTTCCCGAATATAATTTTGGTTTCGTCCGTCCAGAGAACTTTCTTCCAGAATGCAAATCCATGATTTTAATGGTCCTTGGCGTACTTTAAACGAGCTTCTTTGTGCGTTTTTCGTAACAGAGGTTTTCTTCGTGCAACTCTTCCATGTAGACCATTCTTTCTCGATGTACGACGTACAGTAGAGGCATGGACATGGATTTTAGACGGTCTTAATGTTTGGCAAATATCACCCGCAGTCACTCGTGGATTCGTAGCAGCCATTCTTTCAATCCGTTTAGTGTACGTTCTGTAATCTTGCAAGGTCGTCCACACCTTGGTAGAGTTTTGATTGTTCCAAAGCCTTTCCATTTTTTTATAATTGCAGCAAACGTTGTAAATGGATTTCGAAGTTCTATCTTCCTATAACACTTTCCAGACTCGTGTGCAGTAATACCAGATCTCTCGAGATCTGTAGACAGCTCTTTACTACGATGATCCATTGCTTACTAATGGTTTGTACAGTCATCCGTCTTCCATGAAGATTCGCAGAGAAAATTCTAGAATTCAGAATTGCCAACAGTCTCTAATCAATAAACAGCCAACTACTGATAAAAATTTTAATTCTTGAAGCCTAACTAAGGTGACACACAAAGTATTATAATTTTATAATAATGTACGAAAACTTTTGCATCTCAACTTTTTTTTAATTTTCCTCAAATTCTTTGATGTTTTACATTACAATTATGTTGGAGTTAATTAATTTTTTTTTTTATTTGCTAAATTTTTCCAACACAACACGGCAAACTTTTCCTAACTATCCTTTGCATGGTACAAAAGATAAGTACGAATATAACTGAAATATTTCTCTGTACGAATACTTATAAGCATCCGTGTGTGTGTGTATATATATTATATATAAATTTGTTGTACAACAGGTTTTTTAGACTTACATAAATTACCCTCGAGATGCTCAGCTTCTCAAATGTTTGCTACCCCGCAATGTTCCGAGCTTCCCGGAGGTAACAAGACGTGC
Organism: Bathynomus jamesi; assembly: GCA_023014485.1. Taxonomy (NCBI): domain Eukaryota; kingdom Metazoa; phylum Arthropoda; class Malacostraca; order Isopoda; family Cirolanidae; genus Bathynomus; species Bathynomus jamesi. Next base: position 225,377 of record JAJOZX010001022.1, on the reverse strand, counting down.
TCATACAGTCTGATGCAAAGAATTAAAAAATCAACCCACACGATTATCCAAGCTATCCATGAGTCCTGCCGTTTATCCTCTAAGTCTAAGCTATGTAATTCTTGGTACGAAAACGTGTGTCTGTAGCGCCATTTAACTTCGACATTACTGTATTATTTCTAATCACTGTATATATTTCTATCCTTAGTATGTGAACTGTCATTGTATTAATATATTTGTCATATAGACTATATATATATAATTATATATATATATATATATATATATATATATATATACAAAGCTGGGCACAAACCGTTAATCCGTTAATCGTTAATTAACGAAGTTAACTTTTTCGTTAACGATTTAACTTTTAAGTTAACTTTGAAAATCATTATCGGACTAATTAACTTCCGTACATTTAACTTCCGTTAACTCAAGTCCGTTAACCCAAAAAAAATCATAAATAAACGTTTAAAAGTTTCTATTATTTTCAGTGCTGAGCAGGTGCGCAATTAATCCGCCACTGTTAATAGTGATGAACGAATTTCCATTTCCGCAGTGCAAAATCAGGCGATATATTTGTTTCCGTCGCCACAATTTTGTGTCTTACCTACCAAATATGGTAGTTATTTATGGCATTGGTTTGAGCAAACATGGTTCGACTGTAAATCAGGCGGAAAGATTTGCCATTTGAGTTGAATGTTTCAACTTCTTTCAAGAAATATCACGAGCATTTTAAGGCACTTTCAATAATATATATGTAACAATTACAACAATACTACATTCGTTTCATTTGCAGTCTGTCTCTTGCGCAACATGTTTGTGCTAGTGAATATTTAAAAATAATCGTTGTCAAGTAAGTCATGTATATTTATAATATGTCTGTGAGTACCTTATTAGTAGTCTCCTTGATACATTTCAAGAACCATAAAAATGATCAGGTAAGATTTCAATTCTCATGTCACTTTGATGACATAAATTAAGTCAATTGATGTCTTACAATGGGAGCGTTTTCACCTTAACCCTTATGTCCTGGCGGTACTTCTAGGTACCACATCTTTAAAATCTCCATAATTATTTTTCTACCCGGTTGATCCTGCCGGTACTTTCAAGTCCCAATGTGAATTAGTTTTTTATGAGATAATAGATGGCGTTGAGAAGTAAATGTGAGCGTGTGGCGCCAGAGGCTGTTTACTCTTTAGTATCTCTGCTGTGAAGACCGAAGAAATTTCAGTGCAATTACTTCCCGAATATTCTGTGCCATATCTGTTCCAAATAACAAAGGTAAGGGTTATTTTTTTTATCTCGTTCTTCTTCAGTGCCGTCATCCAGACAAAGAAGAGCAGCAGAAGCCACAGGTCACTCAAGGGCAAGGCCCAGAACTTGGTCAAAACCTGGCTGGAGACCAACTCCAAGGACTTGCTGACAGATGCTGCCTTCTTGGGTGAGCAAGTGTTGGTGGACTTGTTCATCAAGTTCAACACAGCCATCCCCTCCAGTGCTGCAGTGGAGCGGTTTGTTCTCTATGGGCAAGGACATCCTGAGGGCCAAGAGATCATCCCTGTCTGATGAAAACTTTGATATGCTAATTTTCATGAAGGGCAACATGCATCTCATGGACAAAATGGAGAACGAGAAGAAGAGGGAAAATTAAATATATATATATTGTGTTTTTCATTTTTTTTATAATAAAAGTTAACGTTAACGGTTTATCGGTAACTTCCGTTACATGTTTAACGAATTAACGGATTAACGGTTAACGAAGTTAACTTTTTGGTTAACGGATTAGCGGTTAACGAAGTTAACTTTTTGGTTAACGGTGCCCACCACTGTATATATATATATATATATATATATATATTATATTAATATATATATATATATATATATATATTCAGTGTTTAAAACACTCATAATTATAGCTTAAGTGTGAAGTGAAATTTTTAACATTTTCACACAAAGCATCATTCCGCCCATTTCATGGTACTAGTGGCTCGCAGCAACATTGCCAAGCAAACACAAACAGGGGGGTCAATGTACTAACGAGGCTTCCGTACGTAATTCATCGTCACTGAAAACAACATACTCCGTGTTACACAAATTCAAAGATTATCCGAATCTGTATCAGTTTCCCGCACTTTTAGTCACCTTGTACTGCAGACACGTCTGGTTATTATCGGTTCAGGCGCATGATTCTTCAGGAGCAAGATGCACCATAAGTTTGTTTCCTCCCCACGGCACCACAATTTACCCGTATCAATCGTAGTTACATTCGTACTACCCCCAAGTTTGCTCTACACAAACTGGATCAAAAATCATAAGTATTTGCAATCACAAACTTTCCATACAGACCTGTATTTTTAACTATGTTTCGTCTGTTTATCGTTATCGTTATCGTCATCAGAGTTCATTCGTCTTCTCCTTCATTAAATCTCGTCGTCCAAAGATCCTGGTTTTAAATTTACTTCGTCGTTGTTTAACCTAAACTCAGTTAATCTAGTTTATTGAAATTAGAGTAGAAATAATTGTTTTGTGTAATATATATATATATATATATATATAATATATATATATATATATATTATATATATATATATATATATATATACACCCATATATATATATATATATACACCATATATATATATATTATATAAAGCAAACAACCACAAGGAAAAGGAAACACAAAGTCCGAGCGCTTTCGTGATATATTCACATTATCAAGGAAGAACAGAAATAGACGGAGATTACAAAGTAATCTCCGTCTATTTTCTGTTCTTCCTTGATAATGTGAATATATCACGAAAGCGCTCGGACTTTGTGTTTCCTTTTCCTTGTGGTTGTTTGCTTATTAATAAGGTCACGTGTTTATTTTGTGATTCTAGTGCATATATATATATATATACACACACCATATATTATATATATATACACCATATATATATATATATATATATACACCATATATAATATACAGGGTGTAACAAAAGTCCGTTCTCATAGGGAAATAAGATATAACAGAATTGGAGAAAATAGTTTGGAGCTATTGAAGAATAGGGACCCCAGCCTTCTTTAGTTAGCTTTATAAGGCTAACTAACGAAAATATCATGACCTAACCTAACCAATCGTCAAGGGCGTACAGTTAACCTAACGATTGGTTAGGTTAGGTCGTGATATTTTCGTTAGTTAGCCTTATAAGCCTAACTAAAGAAGGCTGGGGTCCCTATTCTTCAATAGCTCCAATAGTTTTAACTATACATTAAAAACAATACAACCAACTTACCAATTAATCTAGTACATACTCAAATTGCATTCCACGTAACCTAATAGTGTTGCCACGTAATATATACAAACTCATTACGACCAATTCTATCCTATTTCCCTATGAGAACGGGCTTTTGTTACACCCTGTATATCATATTCAAACCGGAGTAAAACTTGACATGTAAAATGTGAACAAAATTAAATTTAGAGAAAAATAAAGGTACTTTCCGGTTATCCCGGACCCCAGACTTTTTGCCAGTTGCCAGACTTCAATTTTGACACAGAATATTTTCATTAAAACTCACGAAAATATTACGACTTAACCTAACCAATTATCAAGGACGTACAGTTTACCTAACCGAGCATTCAATTAACCTAATTAGTTGGTAAGGTTAGGTTAAGTCGTGATATTTTCGTTAGTTTTAACGAAAATATTCTGTCAAAATTGAAGTTTGGCAACTGACAAAAAAGTCTGGGGTCCGGGATAACAGGAAAGTACCAAAATAAGTATTTAAGAATAATAGTTACGGGTTGTTGTTGTTTTAATATCTACTGTATCTGTAAACTCAACACAGAATTACGCTTTATTTCTAACTTAAAATGCAAATTTGACTGCCCCCCCTCCCCCCCTGACCCGACCCGACCTCCCTTCCGATAAAACTCAACTCAGAATAAAACTCAAAACTATCGTCTTACCTTTACTTCTCTTCAATCTTTAGATACAGTGTGTATAATGGTATCGGAATCCACCTCGGACATTTGAACCTAGACATTTATATGTGAATATATACATAGTTCTTTGGTTCTTATTAGTATAATTATCACTATTAGTATTATTACCAGTATTATCACTATTTATTTATTTATTTATTATTATTAATTCCAGAAAGAATATACTTGTTTTCCCCACAAAAGCTCAATTTCAACTGCTTCATTTTCATTTCTCTTTGACTGCTGTAATTTTGCCACTTGTTTTCTCTCTCTATATATATATATATATATATAGTGTATTTCAATAAGTGACGCAAAGAGAATTACTATTTATTGAATTGATATATTAAAAAAATTTACTTGCAATTGATTCACTAATGTTGCAAGCTTTATTGTTTTTTTGTATACAAACTTAAACAATGGCGGAAATGCGATAGTTTTAAACAAGATTGTACAACTTCTGTTTTTGCCATATATTTTCGCCTGGGGCTAAACATTAGTTGTAATGACGTCTGTTCAAGAGAAGGTTAAGTTCGTAAGGTGAGTTCACGAATGTTGATCAATCATTACAGCCCAAAGACGATTTACGGATGAATTAAACAAACCAGCACCACACAGAAAACTTATCCGATTGTCGGGTAAAGAAGTTTACTGCAGAAGGAAGTGTTACTAAAGGGAAATTTCCCGGTAGACCAAGAAATCCTTCAGAAAGAGTCATTGCTGCTCGCGAAGCATTCCTGAGAAACCCTAACGAGTCAATAAAGAGAGTACCAGCTCAGTTAAACATTCCATACCCTTCTTTACATAAGATTGTACGCAAAGTTTTAAAATTCAGGTCCTACAAGATGCAGGTTGTTCACTGCACGAGGAAGATTACGCTAGAAGACTTAGCACCTGTCAAGAATTTATCAAAAGAAGTGAAACTGATGATGGCTTTCTTTCAAATCTCATTTCAGTGACGCTGTAACTTTCCATACTTCTGGTTGATTAAACCACCGTAACTGCAGAATCTGTGATGACCAAACTCCACACGAAACACAAAAATGAGAGGAGAGATTCGCCAAAAGTAAACGTTTGGTGTGCTTTCTCGAAAACAAAACCGTTTATGGAGAATCTCATCTCGGAATGTTAAAAGTTCTTTGTTCCCCTTTGTGCAACAAATTCCAAGTCTATTGCAACGTGGAGAGTTTCAGCAGGGATGGTGCAGCGCCTCATGTTACCCATGACGAACATTCCCAGGACGCTGGATTAACCGAGAAAGACCTACAGTATGACCAGCTCGCCCTCAAGACCTATTTCCTTTACAGTTTTATCTTTGGGGGATATGTAAAGACAACCGTACATCACAATCCCCCCCCCCCCCCCCCCCCCGCCCTTAAGCGATATTAATGACCTTAAATGCGCAATACAGATGTCGTAACATTAGTTCGTGTAACTGTTTTGGACAATGTTTTCACTAAATTAAAGTGCAGATTTCGTTTGGAAAATGAAAATGATGAAAAGCATTTGGAGATTTATTAAATATCAAGTACAAAACCTGATACTTTACTGGGTGAAATGCCCTTTAAATTTTCCGAGTGTATCAATCTAATAAAGTTATTACAATTTATTTTTGCACCATTTATATATATATATATGAGCTTTAAGTGTTTCCTCGGCCGTTTAAATATACGACAGGTTGTATTAACCTTTACTCCGTCGTGATGTGATGGTAACGCTTGCGACTCCTCAGGAGGTCCCGGGTTCGAATTCTGAAAGGACATTTTTGTTTCATATATATATATATATATATATATATATATATATATAAAATATTCTCCTGGGTAGCCAAATGGTTAAGGTGCTAATCGGTAAGTCGTGAGATCGAGTCCGGGCTTTGACTTCGTTATTTTCAGACTTCCTTGGCGGGCCGTGGCTTGAATGCCACGTTAAAATGTAGGTCCAAGGCGGAAAATAACAAACTTGAACTTCGTCAGAATGAACAACTGGGGTGGAAGCAAAAATTAGGTATATATATATATTATATATATATATATATATACAGGGTGTTTATAGTTTATAAAGTCCCTATTTCAGTGAAAACGCAGCAAAAAGGGTAAAATTCAATAACAATATAATAGAAGGCATATATTTAATGAATACTTAAGCATCTGATTCTACATAAGCACCATCAGTATCTCTACAGCAGTGGTGCACAAACGTTTTTGATGTGAGGGCCAAGCGAAGAAAATAACTAAATGTATTAGCCTACTTACTTTCCATCTAAGTCATAAATTGGGTCACTTTTATATTCTAACTTTTTCATTGAATTGAAAAGACCCGTGGGGCCACTGAAAAGACCCGTGGGGGACACATTTGGCCCGCGGGCCAGGGTTTGTGCATCACTGCTCTACAGAGTTCGAATCTGTCAGCAGCATTGCGGAACACATTTTGGAGCATGACAGGAGTTATTTTTGTAACTGCTGTTACGATACGAGCACGTAAATCTTGCAGATCTGTAACCCTCATTTGATAGATGTTTGATTTGATAAAGCCTTATGCAAAGAAATCCAAGGGCGTTAGGTCAGGAAATCGAGCCGCCAGGGCCTGTTGCCTCCACGTCCGAGCCACCGATTTGGAAATCGTTCATTTATGCATTCCCAAACAATGTTTGCGTAATGACAAGGTGCCCCATCTTGTTGAAAGACGACAGTGTTTAAAATGCCATCTGAATGAAGCTGGGACATTTACGTGCTCGTATCGTAACAGCAGTTACAAAAATAACCCCTGTCATGCTCCAAAATGTGCTCCGCAATGCTGCTGACAGATTCGAACTCTGTAGAGATACTGATGGTGCTCATGTAGAATCATATGCTTAAGTATTCATTAAATGTATGCGTTCTATTATATTGTTATTGAATTTTACCCTTTTTGCTACGTTTTCACTGAAATAGATAGGGACTTTATAAACTATTACTAGCATCATCGGTCTTTTAACAGAAAATGAGAATATTTGCATATCATACGAAACTACAGTCTCAGAAGATTGCTTAGCGACCTTTTAATGGAAAATATGAATATTAGCATAGCATACCTACAGTTTCAGGACCTAAGTCTTCAAAACAATGCCTTTTAAGTGTCCACCATTTTTATGCATGCATTCACGCATACGGACAATTATGTTTTTCATCACCTCTTAAAGTTTCAAGTGGAATACTGACGAATTTCTGTTCAATTTGCCTACGTATGTCTTGAATGGTCCCTTGTCATGTCTAGTAGACTCTTGATTAAGGTACTCCCACAAGAAGAAATCGGGGCCCAGTTAAGTCCGGACTTCTGGCTGGCCATGGAACATCTCCAAATCGTGAAATGAAATGATGTGGGAACAGGTCCTTCAGGAGTGACATTGATGCACGAGCAGTATGGGCAGTTGCTCCGTCCTGTTGGAACCAGTTTTGATCGTCAAATCCCATGTTTATTAGTTTTGGGGTAAGAAAATTGGTTGTAATTTCTTGATATCGCTCTGATGTCACTGTGACAGTTGCTCTATTGGCATCGGAAAAAAAGTATGGCCGTATGACTCCAGCCCAGGAAATGCCACACCACACTGTGACACGTACACTGTGTAAAGGTCGTTGGTGGAACTGCTCAGGATTTTCTTCTGAGCAAAATCGGGAGCTTGTTGATATAACCTGCGAGCTGAAAATGAGCTTCATCCGACATGATTAGTTTTTACGAAATCTGTCGCTCTCCTCGCACATCCGAAGAAATGTTTTACAAAATTTCATTCTGCTTTTCGTCTATCAACTTCACTAAATTCTTGAACCACTTGAAACGTGCGCAAATCATCCTTCAGCGTGGTCCGAAGGGATATTCTCTTTATGTTCAGTACCTGTGACAGTTTTCGGATCATTTTAACATATTGCTTCCCAAAGCATTCGAGAAGCAATATGTTAAAGTGATCCCTCCTGGAAAGCAGTATGTTAAAGTGATTAACACTGGGAAGCAATATGTTAAAAAGAAAAAGGTTGGTTGGTTAGAAAGAGGTTGGTAATCTAGGAGATAACCTACCGACCGTAAACAAAGCTATAAATGTTAACAAAGTTATAAACTTGCTCAGTTCTTTCTTGGTATTAACTATACAAGTCGGTTATGAAGTTCTTTCTTGGTGAAACTGGGCCCCCAGCCTTCTTTAGTTAGTCTTATAAGGCTAACTAACAAAAATGTCACGACTTAACCTAACCAGTCGTTAGGTCAGCTGTATGCCCTTGACGATTGGTTAGGTTAGGTCGTGATATTTTCTTAGTTAGCCTTATAAAGCTAACTAAAGAAGGCTGAGAGCTCTGATCTTCAGGTGATCCAATGGTGCTAAGCCAAAGGCTTCGTGAAACTGGAGTTCATACCCACACTATTGAATCTTACTGGAACAAACATTAATACCATAAAAGAAAATGAAATGATGCAAAAAGGCGCTACTCAACTCGTACTTGTGGCAAATGATGTGGCGTGACCGATTCTTCCGAAATCCATTTTTACTTTGTGTGACCATATAGCGCAACACTTCTAATAAATTTACTTTCACTCTAATATTTTAACATGTTATGATTTACTTTTTATGCCTTTACTTTATTAAAGCGAACATTTTTTATCGTACTCCTTATCCTAAATATTGGGAAGCAATATGTTAAAGTGATCCCAGTTTTCTTGTCGAACGGCGTGGACTACGCTGAACAGCTTCACGCGGAACTGCAATATTGTCAGGCGTATGAACGCTTCTGGGTCGTCCTGGACGAGGCGTGGCTCGTGCACTGGCAGTTCACGAAACTTTTTGGCAAAAGAGTATTGTGTTCCTTGTGGGCCATCTGTTAACATTGTAAATTCTTCTGAAGTCTCTTTGAGCCTAAATTATTGAACCGAATTTGAAGTAAAGTTCCAGGATCTTTGTTCTTTCGATATTTGTCCACTTTACCATGTTAGTAAATCTTACAGGGGTCCTTTATAATCTGCAATAGAAAGAAAAAAATTAATTAGCATTATTTAGGATTTTACATGAATTTAAAATGTGTCAGCTATATCTCGCCCACCCTGTGTATATATATATATATATATATATATATATATATATATATAAATTTGTTTTGGCTTAACAAGATAACTTAAGATAAATTCTTCGCCTCTTACTGACTGTCTTCAATTCCACTCTCTCTGCGCTGCCATGTTGCATTACTCTCTCTTCGCCCCATGTTGCCTCACTCTCTCTTTATTATCGCTATTACAATGGACACTGTTCTTCTGAACTCTCTAACTCAGAGCTTTCCAAACTGTGTGTCGCGACACATTAGTGTGTCGTCAATACCTCCTAGGTGTGTCGCCAAATTTAGTTAATTATTTTCAATTTTTTTGTATTTTGAAAATTTTGATTTTTGTATCAACAAAATCGGCTACAAGATAAACCACAGACTGAAAAATTATCTCATATTTGATATTTGATAACAAAAATTAATTAGTGTGTCGCCAACGTGAAAAGTTTGGAAAGCTCTGCTCTAACTACATGACTGACTCCTCCTTTAAGGAGAGCACGCATTACCCGACTTTCGACACATTCTCATTCCTTTTCTGTCCAACTCTCTACGCAAGAGTTAATTGGTATCTTCAATCTTCACAACCGATCAACTCTGGAACAGTCTTCCTCAATCCATCTTTCCTCCTGTCTATGAAAATCAATCTTTCAAACGCAGAGTCTCCAGGCATCTTGAAAACCGTGGACCTTCATTTTGTCTCTCTTCTTCTTCTTCTATTAGGGGGGAGTGGATGCCTTTGTGGGCATTCGCCTTGGCTCTTCCTTCCTGCACACAAAAAAAAAAAAGCAATATTATTAAACAATATATGAAAAGTGAACCTATTAAATTCATATAAGTTGAAAGCAGAAGACAAAATCAGTCCAATATGCCTGCGTGACAGACCATATCAGAGAGCTTTATAAAGCTTTCAATATGTTATTGACGCTACTTCCCTTCCTTCAAGTTAGACAGAACTGCAGAAGGGCTCATTAATATGCTTGTCTATATGTACATATATATATCTATTCCGTGTAGAATTTATACATATGATGACACAATCTTATAATACATGGATCGGAATGTTGTCAACTGAAAATCAAATTCCGATAATGAAGCCTATTTCTGCGTTTGATGAGTTCATTACTACATCGCAGGTGGGTTTTAACTGAGGAAAGGATACCCCGTTATTCATTCATTCTTGTTTGTATGTGATACTGCCATCATTATTTAAAGCATTTTATTATTTTATTTTTTTACAGGAATCAGGCATAGATTCATTTAATTAATTTCATTTAATATTATTCCAGTCTTACAAATAAACTTTGAAATAAATAGGAATATTTCTAAAACAATATGAATAATAGTCGCAAGGATGATAGAATAACCCGAGATTAATTACGACAAAAAAAAAAAAAAAGAGAAATAAATAAAAACAGATTAGTCTACGTTAAAACTTAAAACTAAAGAAAACGTTGAAAAAATGTTCAACGGGGGCTTATCTCTAACATGATGCATTTTCTTCATTAGTTTATTTTTCAAATAATTCTGTTAAAATGTTGAATATCATTATTAATAACATGAAAAGATAAACTGAAATAAAAAAGGGATTTAAAATGGAAATATTTTTATATAGATGAAGCAGTTTGCAATACAAATTAACGGAAATTGCAATAAATTGAATTCTGATATGGATGTTCGACGCTCTTTCGTTTTGGGTACATAAAATCGAAAGATCGCCAATAAATAATAATTAATCAATCGATAGAGCAGAAAAACCTATATATACATCTATATAAATGACTGGTTAGGTTAATTGAATGACTGGTTAGGTCAACTGAATGTCCGGTTAGGTTAATTGAATGTCCAGTAAGGTCAACTGTATGCCCTTGATGATTGGGGTTAGTTAGGTTAAGTCAAGATATTTTCGTTAAAACTAACGAAAATATCACGACTTAGCCTAACCAATCGTCAAGAGTGTACAGTTGACCTAAGTGGGCATTCAATTAATTGGGGGCCACACAATTATTGTAATTTTTATTTTTTAATATTTTGAAACGTTTACATAGTTTTTTGTTTCATATTTAGCGAAAAAAGTTTTAAAAAGTTTCGATTATACTTACCTAAAACGAAAGATCGCCGGATATTCTTTTGACTAGAGTCTAGACTAATGCAGAGCAATGTTGCTTTCAATGGTGATCAACTACGTACGAAAGCCTCGTCAGTACCTTAACTCCCATTTGCTTGGCAATACTGCTCGTACCCTGAAATGGGCGGAATGGTGCTCTACATGGAAAGGTGTTTAGTTTAACTCTTCATACTTCCACTTAAATTATGAATGCATCGATGAAATATATATATATATATATATACTGTATATTGTGGTTTTTTTGGCCTGGTAGAAAAGTTATATATATAAAAGTTATATATATATATATATATATTATATATATATATATATATAATATAAGTTATATAATATATATATATATATATATTATATATATATATGTATATATATATATATATATATATATATATATAAAAGTTATATATATAACTTTCTACCAGGCCAAAAAAAAACACAATTTCAAGGGTAGCTAAATGAACAGAAATAACATTAAGTCCTCATACTGTCCTTACCAGGGCCGTTTCTAGCCATTAGGGGGCCCTAAGCAGTATACCCATTTGAGGCCCCACCCCTCCATCCACCAACTCACACCTTACTACATCACCTCAGCACACACATACAAAAAATGGCTGTGTTAAAAAAAAACAATTATGAAACAATTTTAATGAAACACTTTATGTCCAAAACAACACAATATGTACTTTCAGAGGACAAACAGAAAAAATACTCTTCATGAAATTCCTGAAAATTAGCTTGTACATTATTTACAATAAATGACACAGAACTATGTATAAAAAAATAATGCACTTATCAACTACCAAACAATTACTAACTCTACGATACAAGCGTGTAATAGAGAACAGTTTGTATCTTCAAAATTTTCGCCTCCTAGATTTTTTCTGGGCGAAATCATCAATAACATCATCATATGAAATCTCCCTGCCAACGTCCTGGTTGATGCTTATGATGCCAAGGCCACTGAGGCGATCCTGCCCCATTGATGATCTGAGGTAGTTCTTGATTAGCTTCATCTTAGAGAAGCTCCTCTCAGCTGACGCTACTGTCACAGGTAGAGTGCAGGCAATTCTTAGTGCAACCCAGAGATTGGGGTATAGTTCCTGTTGCTTCTGATGAATGAAGGAGAGAAGCTCCAATGCAGTCATGTTGTGTGAAGGTAAAGTCGACAAGTTCTTAATTTCGAGGGCCAGTTCTCTTCCATCAATGTCAGAGTCAGCTCCAGAGCTCAGTATCTTAGAGAGCTTTTCACACTTGCAGGACAAGTCTTCCTTGTTCATTGTGGTGAAGTTTAGGAGAACCCCAAATATGTCCCTCACATCATCTAATGTTTTGAATCTCTCATTTATTGACCCGATGGCACAATCCACCACCACATGAAAAATTTGACTTCCAGCCTCTTTAAGGCTTCTGTAAATGGTTCGTCAGGAGCTTCGTAAGCAAAGTGCTTTTTTGTGGATCTGAGCCTCTTCTCCTTCAGCACAGCCTCCACATTCATTTCCTCACATATGTCCCTAGCTACGACTTGTGCTGCAACAAAACCAGTGTTTCTGTAGCTGGTGAGTGAGTCTTTTGTTTTTGTGAGGAGGTTGACTGCCACATCAAACTGCATTGCAGAAGTTTGCTCACATGGTTAACTGTATGAAGAATGTCATACCATACTACTGTACAAATCTGAAAGCGACAAGACCCTACCTCCTCTGCAAGTGCTTGTGCTTCAGTCCTGGCTATGGCATCTGTGGCATTGTTTCTGACTTCCAACAGGGCCTCTCTGATGTTGTGGCTCTGGTATCGCACAGCCTCAATACTCTTAAGCAGGCTCTCCCATCTGGTTTCACTCCAAGACTTGAGTGTTATGTTCACGTGCTTCTTTAGGATTGTCCATCTCTGTGTAGCTACTGCAAAAAGGTTGTACAATTTTTGTAAGTTACCAAAGAAGCTGATGGCATCTGTGGAAGCTTTAGCTGCATCAGCCACTACAAGATTCAGAGTGTGAGCCCCACATGAAACATAGAGTGCACGACAGTTCTTCTCTAATAACCTTGCCTGAACACCTTTGTTCTTGCCCTTCATGTTCGCTCCGTTGTCATATGACTGTCCTCTGCAGTCATCAAAGTGAATATTCAGTTCATCTAGTCTCTTCAGAATCAGAACTGATAAACCCAGCCTCCCAGGCCTGTACTTTCTGAAGCCTCAAGAAAGCCCAAGAAGTATTCTTTTATTTCTGGTACTTCACCCATTTTAACAGTTTTGATAATAATCGACATCTGTTCTTGGTGGCTTATGTCTGGAGTGCAGTCTAAAATGAGTGAGTAATATTTAGCTTGTTTTATTTCTGCAACAATGGCATCCAAGATCTTCCCACTAATGGACCCAATGAGCTCATTTTGAATGATATTTCCTAGGTAATTTGAATGACTATATTGGCCACTTTCGACTTTGCTGATTATACTTACAAGACGTGTGAGAACATCTCGCCAGTGTCTTCGCTCTACCTCCATTAATGACATTTCAGTTTGGTCAATGGTCCTCCCAGTTTTTAGTCGCAGTTCCAGATCCTTCCATGTTGCCATGTTATCTGCATGTTCTGAACTATTTTCATGGCCTTTCAGAAGCGAACCAATGTTTACCCAGTCTGAAAGTCCATCCGTAATTAGTTTGTACGACTTCTTTTTAAACAACTTGCAGCAGAAGCAATAAAGAGCATCATTCCTTCTAGAGTACATCAGCCAGCTTCGCTTTATTTTGTCCCCATTAATTAATGTTCTGTACATGTAATGGTGATGAACGCTTCTACCGTCCTCTCTTTTAGGGAATGTGAAATCTGGACTGATTTGAAATGGTCCTCGGAACACCAGATCTGTCTTCAAGGCATCTGACAAGACAACTGGTCAGTCATACGGATCAAGCGGTGGAGCAGATCTTGGTTCTTGTTGCTCAGTAGAAATGCCTGTGTATGTGGTGTTTGAAGCTGAACAGAAGATGGGCCACATGTTGGTTCATCAGTCTCTACTTCTACTGGTGTTTGAGGTTGCATAGAGGATGGTTCTGCTGTTGGCTCATGATGCTCATCAGGCTTTGCTGAGGATGGCTTTTCCAAATATTTCAGTAGTGCTCCTGAGAAGAACATAACATTACATATTCTGTTAATTTTTGCTAAAATACTCTTTCTTATCTCGTTTGATAATTGATCTGTGTGAACAGAATTTGAGGTGATGTGATCCATTAAATTTCACATTTCGAAATATAAATATTACAGAGACTAGCTTACTCTACACGATTCCTGAGCACTTGCCTAGCTTGATGGTCTACTTAACCTAGTTGCCTGAACTGTAATCATAAGAATATACAAGTGGCACATCTCACCTGTGCTACTGGAAAGCTTCTCCTCCTCCATTTTCTTCTTTTTTCCGTTTTTCAGCTCCTGATGGATAATTTCGTTTCATTTTCCAAGATGCACGAAGTCACATCTAGTTAACCACAACTAATTTGCTAAATAATAATAATGATAATAATAATAATAATTGTTATAATTGTAACGTTAATCAAATACATTCAAATAATCAGACCATTTAGGTTTTAACCAACAAAATTCACATTATCTGAAAAAGATGAGAAAAGAATTAATAAACTTGAAAACAACGAAAATAATCCTAGGTTTTAAAGTGTTACGAAATCTCTTAATAATTAGTAAATTAGTGAAATAATGTTTTACAATACTAGAAAAATTAAACATTTAGGAAAGTATAAACATATAGTAAGAATAAAGTTAAATAATATAGAAATAAGATCCCACAATAGTTATTTACACATAACGACCAAAACGTTTCGTTTGTCTCCGTTTTATCACATTTGTCTCATACAAAAACTTTAATTAATACGACAATAATAATAATAATAATAATAATAATAACCAGCTATATTCCTATTCTTGCCCACTGAGCTATGACCTTGGAGCCTGTCTAGGGGCCCCCTAGTAGCAGCGGGGCCCTAAGCGGCCGCTTAGTCTGCTTATGCCAGGAAACGGCCCTGTCTATACACGCCTAAAGCGCTAGCGGCTAGGGTAATCTGCACCAAATTTAGTATAGACATTAAGGGAGGACCAGGGAAGATTTTAGTAACACACTCGTCCCTCTCAGTCTCACTCTAGGTTGTGTTTCGGGGGGCTTTGGCTGAGGAAGTCGCAGCGGTATTCTAGTGTATATATACACATATTTTTAAAGGTTACATTCGTATAATACATACACACACACACACACACACACACACACACATATAAAGGTTACATTCCAATAATATATTGTTATTGTAAAACTAAGTAATTAATATTCCCCATAATATATTTAAGGCTTAATTTGGGGAAAATTTAAAGATAATATCAAATTTTGCTTCATAATTTTGAACAATGATAAAGTGCCAAAACACCATAAATTTGCATAGCACTGTGCCAGCATATAAATCATAAACTGGATTAATTTAATTTAACGGTTGGTAAATGAAGTTTCTATTAAACTGATATATATATATATATATATATATATATATATATATATATACTGTTCTCAGCCATGCTTGCTTACAGCTACTGCGGAGTTTATGAGGGTTTATATTACACCCTTTGACCCCAAACAAAAATATGGGGACATTCTATCCAGCGATAACTACAGGCGTGTTGCTGTTGCCTCCTGCTTCTCAAAATTACTCGAGAAACTTTTGCTACGACGACTAAATGATTATTTATGGACGTCTCCTTATCAGTTTAGTTTTAAAAGGTCCAATTCAACTGACCTGTGTATGTACGTTTTGAAAGAGATTGTATTTAAATATACTGTCAGTAATTTAACTATTTACAGTTGTTTTGTGGATATAAGCAAAGCGAATATGAGCATATGATAGAGTGAATCACAAATTTCTATTTAAAAAATTAGAAGCAGGAATGTTCCACCATCTCCTTACTCTCTCCCCTCTGCTGTTTAATATATATATATTGATGGATTAATTGCTTCTCTTAATGAGGCAAGCGTGGGATGCTGTATAGATTACATGAAGGTAAATAACTTGGTCTATGCCGATGATATGGTGTTAATAAGCCCTTGGGTGAAAGGTCTGGATCATATTATAAAAATTTATAAATCCTAATCGCAAAACCATGACATTAATTTTAATGTTACTAAAACTAAGGTTAAGCAATTCCATCTTAAAAGCTCAAACCAAACAGTTAATATTATTTTCAAAATGAGAGACGAACCAATAGAGGAGGTACAAGAATTTAAGTACTTGGGTCAAACTATCACCTCCTCGAGTGACGGACGACTCGGACATAAGGAAATAATATCGAAGTTACTGTGCCAAGGCAAACATGATTATGAGGAATTTCAAATTCTGTACAAGCAAAGCTAAAGACATTTCCTTTCGTGCTTTCTGTACTAATATTTATGGGCAGCAACTCTCTGTTAATTATAAAAAAAGGCTCCCGCAGAACCCTCAATTTGCCTTACAACAAATCCTATAAACTGCTGCATAAGTTACCTCCAAGATGCTTAGCCTCTCAAATGTTCACTAACCGCCACGTTTCGAGCCTCCCTGAGGTAACAAGACCCGCTCAATGCAACCTAATGCGAAGAATTAAAAACTTGGACAATTGAATTGTCCACGTTATTCATCAGTCCTGCTTTATGTCTTTTAGACTGTGGACCTTTTGGTATGAAAGTGCGTGTCCATAGCTCCACTTAACTCCAGCATTAGCCATTCCATTACATGTACTTTTTATTTTTCTGAAGTTGTTGTTTACTAATTTTATTATTCCTCGTTTTTGTACGTGTATTATTGCTATTTCTTTATTACCGTAGTCCTTATTTTCTTTTTCTTCTTTAAGTTTATTGTTTAATTAGTTGTATCGTTCATTACCTTGATGGATACTATACCTTTTTTTTTTAGGTGAAGGGATCTGTCTCCTGCTAATAAACATTATTATTGTCATTATCATTGTCATCATTTTCTATCATTGTCTTCATTCTTGTAGTCTCAACAGTGGATAGTTTTTATTATTACTTGTTTCAGTACGTGTCTTATTTTTATTTATCTTTTAGTTCTAATTTTTTAATGTTTTAAATTTATTAATGTTTGATTTATCTTTTATCGTTTATTACCTTCAAGAATATTGTACTATCTTATGGGATTTATATCCTCCCAATAAAGCTTATCATTATCATTATCATTAATTATCATCATCACCATTATCATCATCACCACGCCTCGGTGGTGTAGTGGTTAGCGTCGCTGACTACGAATCCATCGGCCCCGGGTTCGAGACCCGAGGGCAGCCGGCACGCAGCAAAACAGCAAAACCCAACTGTTCATCCTTCTACACAATAAAGAAAGTGGTTGGTAGATAAATGGGTACCCTAGGTGGCCTAGTGGTTAAGACGCTGGGCTGCTGATGGGGCGTGGTTCGGATTCCACGTTAAACTGTAGGTCTAAGGTGGAGTGAAAAGCTTGACCTTCGTCAGAATGAACAATTCGGGCGGAAGCTAACCAAAGGTTAACCAAACCAAAGGTATATATATACACAGGGTGAGTCAAAAGTGTATATATATGCCAAAAATTACCCCACCAGGAAAAGAATTGTTTCTCTCGTGTTATTTCGGTTAAAATGGAGTAATTTTTAAAGGAAGACTGTCACTATCCTCGCATAGCAAAATTGTTATACCTTATTTAAGGCGTAACAAAAGTGTTCTTAAATTAAGTTACATTAATTAATAATAATTTTATCTGAAGTTGCCATTTGCTTTAAATTAATATTTACTTTTTACGTTTAACTAACTCAGGACACAACAAAAACATTTTCAAATTAACGCAGTGCGATCATTCTTTCCTGCATTGAAGGTATGACAAACCATTCTCACGGTGTCATAATAATTACGTAACTCAGTGGAAGGATGATATAGTTATTTTCAAATTAGTCATAAAAAGATTTACAGCATACACACACACACACACACACACGACTTTTTAAAATTCATATATCTGAAAAACTAAAAAACTTAATTTAACCTAACAACCCGAGTGCCATCGACCCGAGAACAGCGTGATGTGTTTCGGACGTAATTGAGGGTTCGAAGGGTGGTTTCTGTTAAGTCTTCAAGTAGTGAGGTACTCGCTAATCGAGCCAAACAACCTAACCAAAACTTAACTAACCTAACCTAATCAGGACCAGCATATCATTTTTTCAACAGTAAAAATGTTGCTAGATATTTTTATATAAATGTCATAATGTTCGGAGGTACCAAAAGTATTACCTCACAAAAAATTACTCCACTATATCGGTAAATTATTACACAACCGACCCAGCCTACACGTGCACACACACACACACACACATATATATAACCTTTAGTTAGCTTCTGCCCGAATTGTTCATTCTGACGAGAGTCAAGCTTTTCACTCCACCTTAGGCTTACCGTTTAACATGGAATCCGAACCACGCCCAACCAACAGCCCAGCGTCGGCCACCCAGGGTATCCATTTATCTACCAACCACTTCCTTTATTGTGTGGAAGGATGAACAGCTGGGTTTTGCTGCGTGCCGGCTGCCGTCACCGGGTCTCGAACCCGGGGCCGATGGATTCGTCGCTAACCACTAAACCACAGAGGCATGATTATATATATATATATATATATAATATATATACTGCGTTCGAAATTATTAAGCAGATTACATTTTCTCCAATGTTTTTAAACGTTTTTCCCCATTTCAATGAAATTTGTAGCAAATAATCACTATATATATAGCAGCACTGATGGTATTCATTTCGATAAAATATTTTGATAATTAAAATAATATATCTTTTTATTGAAAAATATGTAAAATATGATGTTCCGAATTATTAAGCAAGTATTCTATTTACAGATCTAAATGGTGAAAATGGGCATTCACTTTTACACCATCAGGCACTCTGTATGGGACAGCTACTTCATTGCCTATCAATCCTGCCCAAAACTTAACACTACCTCCACCTTGTTGGCGTCTTAATCTCGATGGTAGAAATTGGCTCTCAGCAATCTATCTTCTTGACCAAACATCAAGTCCCTCAATGGTTGCTTTTCATTCATCGGTGAACAATACAGTATTAAAATCTGTTTTCACGTACTGACGCGCCCATTCAACACGCTGCTTCTTGTACCTGGGTGTTAATGGTGGCTGAATCGTAGGTTTACACGTCTTGCCAATTGTTTGGAGGATTCCACATCGAGATGTTCTTGGTACATTATGTATGCCAGCCTGCTCAAAAACCTCTTTACTTGAGAACAATGGATGCTTTGCAATTTGCGCTTGATTACAGATATCTGCCGCCTTGTCACTTTTCTTATAGCTCCTTTATCACTTCGCTGCCTCAGTTTGATACCCTCCGCTACAAACTTGTTTACAGTTCGATAAGCTCTGCCAAACTGCTTCGCAATTTCAATAGATTTTATATTTTCAGCGAGTAACTTGACTATTTTTCTTTTCTCAGTTAGTGTTAAATCCTTCTTCTTACCCATTTTCACCATTTAGATCCGTAAATAGAATACTTGCTTAATAATTCGGAACACAATATTTTACATATTTTTCAATAAAATGAGATAATTATAATTATCAAAATACTTTATCGAAATGAATACCATCAATGCTGCTACATATAGTGATTATTTGCTACAAATTTCATTGAAATCGGGGAAAAACGTTTGAAAACATTGGAGAAAATGTAATCTGCTTAATAATTTGGAACGCAGTGTATACTACACTGGGTGTAGGCATCCCTTTTGTTGAAACTTTGACGCCAATCCTTTAACAAAGATCAGACACTAAATTCATTCACACTTTAAAGTAGGGATGATGGTGATGAATGTCAAGTGATAGTCAACCATATTCAAACTTGGGTCTGCGGATGCTATGAAAGAAATGGGTATGGCCAGGACAAGATTGTCCGCTGGGCATGATCGGTAATGGCATTTTATCGGTAACTACCCCAAATTATGCACAGGCCACTTTCATTGACGTTACCTTCTAAGGGTAGGCTAGGTTAAGTCAGGTCGTTAGATTAGGTTACGCATGGTTAAGTTCAGTTAAGATAGTGTCGATGGACGTGACCTTTGCATAATTTAGAGATTGTCATTATTTTAACTTTTGATCCCTGTATGCTAACTTAAAGTTAAGTTAGAGTATGTTATATTAGGTTAGACGAAGTTAAATTAACCCTCTATGGACGACTGCTATGAAATGTTAAAGTTTCAAACAAATACATTCATAATGTGACTCTACGAAAAGAATCTGTCCACAAAAGGTTAAAAGAGGTGTCCATGATGTCTCGTGTCGACACTGGAAATACAGTAGGTTCAACAAAAAATTTCCATGGAAAGTACTCATAGAACAGTGTTTCTCAAACGGCGGGTCGTTGTTTATCTCTGTCGTGGTGATTTGTGCACAAAAAACCACAAAAAACTCCGCTTCGTAAATTTGTTTACCTCTGTAGGATGATAAGGGGTCGTGCCGACCTAAGACCGTGACACGGGGTCGTGGGGAAAGTCCGGCTGAGAACCACTGTCATAGAGTGACTCTCAGCCGTCAGAATTCTTCCGCTAAGGAAACGTGACTAACTTACGTGGTCAGAAATGGAACTCGCATCGTTTCCAAACTCTGGCAGGAAATTTTACTTGATGCTTCGGATGTACTGAACTGCGACGCAATAAGCTTCAAATTAATACGCGTTCTTTGGATGATCGCTGTACATCTAGCAGCATTCCTTTAAAGCAGATAAAACCATAGCTTAACATCTGTATTAGTTAAGCCGTTTTCTTTTCGTCCAACTGACTTGAAGTCAAGTCAACTCAAGTTTGCCGCGTTCTTTTCATCCAAAATTCACGATTTGACTTAACTTAATAACTTATAACTCGAGTTTTGACGAAGCCAGCTCCGGATATGTCTAGAGAAAAACAGACTTATTTTTGTAAACAAGCAATTTGTCGTTTGCAAAATCGAAGGTAATTTCGAGAATTCATTGCATTATTTAGGTCCATATATACATAGGCGTATGAGGCCCCCCCCCCAGTAAAGTGCCATCCCATACGCCTATGCATATATATAAAAGAAAATGTATTTTATTGATATTAGAAGTCTCTGCTCGATTAAATTTACACATTTACAAGCCTTAAGTAAAGAATAGGGATTTCATTCATTGTAATTTTGGGTTTATATTAGCCTAGGCTAGGGTCGCTATGGTGAGCTCAAACCTAAGTTACAGTTTAGGCCCCATTCAGTCTTACTGTGGGATGGATTCATGATGAAAGCCTGAAGTTAAGACCCTGCTGCCCCGTGTTGAGTGTCCAGACGAATGGCCAAGCCTTCAGCCCGTGAATACGAAGTAGACATAGACAAGAGAGGGCCTAACAGAGTTTTGTTTACATTTGCCGTCACAAACTTAAGTTTCCACGTTCTTTTCGTCCATAGCTTTACTAAATTTAATTTATTCGTATTCACTCTCATCGATCTCAACGATTTTAACCCATTCTCTCTATCTTACCTGTCATTTTGAAACAGCCTCCTGGTGAAAAGTGTAGCAATCAATGGCTCTTGGCAATGGCAGCTCACATTGGAATGAACATTCGAAACGAGCAAATTATGCACAAGTGTGTGGATAACTAATAGCATTGTACTGTAACTTAATGTGACCTTTCAAACCATGTCTTTTTCGACAAGGATAATTTAAACGTACACTTTTTGCGAAAACGAGTGAACATAAATTTCTCACTCTTTTTAATACAAAATTACATTTCCCATCACATTTCCTACAAATTACTGTATGTAGCACCACTCCTTTATATTGTAAATAAGCTAACGCTTCACTTTCATGTTTTGGAAGTGTCACTGAATTTTTCATAGTAGACAGGTACGTATCTTTCACCATTTTTCATTTCAAACTGAAATAATGTATTGGTATGTATTGCATACTGTTAATTAACTTTCAAGCTAGTTATGCTCCTTATAATAAATATACAGGGTGGGCGGAAAGTAGCTCCCTATTTTGGATTGGTAAAAAAATACATATATTATCCATTTATTTCAGAAGAAATAATATGAAAAGGTAGGCATACATGGTAGGTTTTCTCTAAAATTCAATGTGGGCTCCAACTCTTTCCACCAGCTTCTGGAGCCGCCCAGGAATGGCGTCCACTGACTTTAGCAGGAACTCCGGCGGGATGGAGGACATGACTTCCCGAATTCGGTCCTCCAGTTCTTCCAATGTCCTCGGTTTGGTGCGGTAGACTTCTTCCTTTACCCACCCCCAAAGAAAGAAGTCGCACGGTGTCAAGTCGGGGCTCCTGGCTGGCCATTGATGTGGACCACGACGACCCATCCAACGCCCAGGGAAGTGGGCATCCAGCCACTCACGGACAACAAGAGCGAAGTGCGGAGGGGCGCCATCTTGCATAAATATCAGATCGTCGATGTTCTCCCATGTGCTGACAACCGGCCAGACCTCGTTTCGCAACATAGCAAGGTACCGCTCAGCATTCATGGTGTTGCGCAGAAGGAACGGGCCCACAACCTGATCTGAGGTCATACCACACCACACCGTTACACTGAACCGATTCTGCCGTTTTTCAGCGGTAACCGTGCGACTTCTTTCTTTGGGGGTGGGTAAAGGAAGAAGTCTACCGCACCAAACCGAGGACATTGGAAGAACTGGAGGACCGAATT
>JAJOZX010001022.1:80000-197500 GCA_023014485.1 Bathynomus jamesi | reverse complement strand
GCCGCCGTCCTTCAAAACTCCGTTCAATCATACACGAAGTTGAACATCTTTGTGGAGGTCTACTACTATTTCATCCCCTCGGAAGCAACATCACTTCCGCGAGTTTCAACCTGCGTCATCCGTCCGAGTTTCGCTTCACTCAACATCCATCCATTCGTGCTGCGAATCTTCATTTCCTTTTCAGCAAGTATTTCATCACTCAAACTACCTCGTAGGTACCTCTCCCGTCTTCCCAGTCTAGCTCCGAAGAAACCCATGTCTGTAAACCTCACGTAAGCTACCAGCTCATTTGGCCTACCGTTTATTCCGTCGTGCTAAACTACTTTTGCGTAGACTACAAACTCAATATACTCCCAGCCTAACCGAATAAGCTATCTTCAAAGTGTTCCTCAATACCGTTCAAGCTAACTCGCTCATTTACAACCACAATTAGGCCTACTCCGTTACTGTACCAAA
Source organism: Bathynomus jamesi (assembly GCA_023014485.1). NCBI lineage: Eukaryota > Metazoa > Arthropoda > Malacostraca > Isopoda > Cirolanidae > Bathynomus > Bathynomus jamesi. Next base: position 197,044 of record JAJOZX010001022.1, on the reverse strand, counting down.
TACCATATTTTGTATTACCTTAGTTATTGTTCACTACTTATTTACTTACTCGCTTAATTACTTATTGTTGTGTGTCCAATACCGTATATCTTATTACCTAAATTATTGTTTCTAGTCACTATCGTAGCATTTAACTCTTATGCTGTATAAGAATCATTCCGTATTGTTAATTATAATCATTTCATTGTAGTATTGCACAATTTCGTATAAATAATTGTTAATCACTGGGAACAAATAATTCATTTGTTTTTCTAATTAAACAAAAACCACAAAATCATTTCTATCTCCTTATTAAATCTCGTTCGTTTGGCTGAAAGGTCAAATTGGTGACCCGATAGCACTCCATTTTCAATCCATATATTACAGTGAGCCTACCGATGGGCCACTATATATATATATATATATATATATATATATATATATATATATATATATATATATATATATATAGGCTTAAGATTATATGAAAGCTTTTTTGTCAATGTTTGACATTACTGGAATTTAAAAAAAAAGGGTTCTTATTTTTCTCATTATTATGGAAATGAGGAGTCAAACCCACTCCATAAAATTAGTAAACGAAAGATTGGGTTGAATAAAATTATGCATTGATGAAAAATTCTGTTTACAATTTGGTTTACATCCGTGTGTGTACATTTATGTGCGTAACTTTTTTTTGTTTGTTTTTTCAGTGTGAAGAAGTAACTTAAGAAATGGGAGGGCCATACACCGAAACACATACTTCGTTACAACAATCAACAAACATGGTCTGGCGACCGCGTCCGTAACTCAGCGAGGTGAAAACACTGAGGTCGGAAGTTCGACTCAATTATTTTCACGAACAATCTTAATTCTGGGGAGAAAATTTTGATAAATTGAAATACGTATGTTAATTTCCACTATTAAATTTGCTCTTGTGGATATTTATTGCTGTATAATTGGGTACAACCTTTAATGGTATATCACAATGCCTCTGCTCCCGCCTTTATATATATATATATATATACTGTATATCTTTTAACTGCAAACGACACACAGTATAATTAATGCACCGGGAGGTGCCTCATTTTTCATTGCTCGTTTTTTCTCCTCCTTTTGCGGACACTCTTCTAAACAAGCGTCGTTCTTTGCACATATATATATATATATATATATATATTGCTCGTGATAGGTTTATTTATCAGTTAGGTGGATTAAGGATGTATTAATTACCTGCTGGGGTTGTATCTCCCTCTTGCCAAATCTCATTCTGAGGGCGGGAGTTCGATACGCTGCCCTTCTTTCCACTTCAGGCTCATCCCAGGCAACCTGGAAAAGAAGGAAGAATCATTAATTATTTATTAAACTTTATTCAATTATTCTATTTATGATTATTTTTTAGAGCAAAGATATTATTCCAAATATGATGGAGTTTGCATTCACTATTCAGACACCACTCGTTATTTCAATGTTATTTCTTCAATGTTCTTCATGTATCGAGGTCCCCATGATACCCTCATACCCATATCAAAAGGAAAAGTCGTTTACAGAGAAAGAAAATACAAATAAGTTTGCCTTATTCTTTCGAGTAGCGGACGTAGATCGCACCTATTTCTATAAGGGGGAACTACAGGGTACCACTTTCTAAAAAGAAACCGCAAGTATGGATGAGAGAGTTACGAGGAATTACAAGGACGAGAGGAAGCCTTAAAGACCTTTCGGTCCACTCGGACCATTAATTAAACTGTTATTAAACTAGTTTATTTTTTTACTATTTTAGCAGTCGTTGAAAACTGGATAGAAAAGCATAAGACTCTCTCCCCACCAGAGGTAGGTACAGAAAAAGGTTGAAGAAAGTACCTTGACCTTGGAAAAGTAACCAAAGAAATTTTACAGGAGAGAGAGAGAGAGAGAGAGAGAGGTGGGTGGGTAATGGAAGTAAGTGGTTGAGAACCTCTAGTTTAGAGGAAGTGTTACTAATTGATTTAAAAATTACTTTTCGAATCGTCCTTCAACATCATCTGTTAATCATGGAGTATCTCAAGGACCTGTACTGGACTCACTACTGATTTTATTATAGACATGGTAAACTATAGTATAGTTTACTGAACGAAGTAAAATTATGCAAATCCAAATATTTTGGGAGTCTCTGACTTAATTCGAGTAACTTATTAAACCTGGTTAATCCTATACAAAATCATAGTCAGACAAAAAATCATAGTCAGACCTATAACTAAGATTCCAAACAAGTAGTAAGTTTATACTTGTAGTTAAGTAAAATAAGCTAAAAATAACATTGCGAAATGAATTATGGTTGAGGTTCGAATAGTGGACAGTTTTTTGTTTTATTTTAAAAAAATAAGTTGCTTATTAAATTTTTAATAGAGCATACAACCACATGTAAGTTTTTTTGTAGGTTAGGTTGAGCAATTAGCTTAGAATTTTTGCTTTCTCCTACTAAACATTGGACTAGTTCGTGTAGCGTATTGTCATTAGATATTGAGATATTTGGGTAATTAATTATAGTAGCCGAAATCCATATTGGGCTCCAGATAAATTGCCCAACAGAGCATACAACCACGTGTAAATGTTTTTTTGTAAGTTAGGTTAGGTAGGTTAGGTTAGATTTATATGGAGCCCAATATGGATTTCAGCTAATATAATTAATCGCCCAAATATCTAATGAGTCTATACGCTACACGAACTCGTCCCATATTTACCTATTATTTCTAGATTTATTTACAATTTCTATTCATGGCTTTTTGGAATTTATTGATCATTTTATATTTAAAAAAAAAAAAAAAAAAAATGCCCACTGTTATTAACTTTTACCTGAATTATTGAATCTTTTGCTATTCTATATTCAGAATGTACATAAATATACAGTCAGTTTCTATTATTTGCCCAATGTATAACAACTTCATTCTGATATGACGATAACCCAAATTCATGATAGCTACATTCATTAATTAATTCACTTTGGAATAAATAGTTAAGTATCGTAGAAAGATATTCTTAAATGTCGAACGGTTTTTAATGCATAAATAAGAGTGTTTACATCAAGTGAGGTTTTGGAGGTTTTTTTTTTTTTAAATTTTGGTTTTCTTTCCATAACCTTTTTTAACTCAAATTTATTGCTTTCTTTTTAATATGATTTTTCTTTTTTATATTTTAGGGTATTTAGTTTGTATCTGTAATTGGTGTAAATTTCTAGGGACATTGTGTCCTTTTTTTGACGTGTTTATAGATTAAATGTTTTTGTCTTATAGCTTTTAGGAGAGGTTTTTGTAATCATGGTTTATTTTACCTTTTATGGGTCGGGTTTATAGTAGTCGTAGGACAAAGCTCGTTGAATGTATCGTACAGTATGTCTGAGAACTTAATAAATTTTTCCTTTATGTCGTCATCACCTTCGAAGACTTCGGACTTATAACTGCAATTTGTTAAGTCTAATTTCTGTTTCAGACCTTCTAAATTTTCATTTATTTTTTTTTACTTGTATTTTTATGCGATGTCTCCGGGATCTTATGACCCTCATTTAACGTTAAAACAGCCGAAATGGTCAGAGATCCCTCCCTAACAGAAGTATACCGATTCTATGGTTCAGATGACCTTTACACCATATATAGTCTATTAAGGTCGAGTGCTTTATAGGAGTCGTAACACGTGTTGCTCGCGTAATGGCTGGGCAGAAGCCATATGTTACCATTCTGTTTATGAGTTTTTCAGGGTCTCTGTTTTTATTACATTTTAAGAGATCAGAATTGAAGTCGCCCGGGAAGATTGCTTTAGGCTCTTTTATATTATTATGATTTGAAATAAAGCCAATATTCTCCAGGAAATGGATAAAACCTTCATTTAGAGGCCGATAGACAATTATATTTAAATTAGTATTTTCCAGGGTTATATTTACGGCGCATGTCTTAACGGAGTCAGACACTAATGCAAGATCAGTGATTTTTGTATGTAAATTGAAAACTTCCTCATTTTCTGCCGTCACAATGTCTGAAAACATTTATACCAATCCAAAGCGTATAAATCTTTAGTTGTTTCGTTTTGTATGTTTCCGTGAGGACTATGATAGGGTATTATTGCGTTCCGATTACTGTAATTGTAATAAATTTTAATTGTAAAGAATTTTTAAAATTAGCAGGTATGCTTCTTATGTTCAGTGTTGGTGTCCTAAACTTATTATTGAAATTTAGATGGTCGGGACCTATGTCATTTATATCGTAATAAACACTTTCGGAGACAATATTTGACAGATTAAAAAATTAATCATAGCCTTCGTGGTTATCTCGTAATAGTTCTAAAAGGCTTGGAAGGTCTTTCAGGGAAGTATGAGACAGTTAGGAATTCGACTAGGAAGAGAAAGCAATACAACTTTAGGGAAGCTAAAAGGAAGGGAAAATTTGGGCAGGATGTATGACATCGCATTTAGGCCCTATATATATTTTTTTATTTTTATTCTTTATATTCAACTGGCACTCTCCCCTACCCCTTGGCACTCCACCCATTACAATCCTGATAGGTCGTGTTCTCCTTGGGTCGACCGAATATAGAAGCTTCTATGATGTCTGTTGGTTTAACATTTATTCGAAGATTTATTTGCAAAGCCTCGATCGTTTTATGCTTCAGGTCTTCATTTTCGCTTTCAGCGGGTATCTCTGACCCACTAATTACTATAATATTCTTATACTGGGCCTGTTGGAGGCGTTATATTCGCTCTTCCAGTTCTTCTGGGTTTTTTTCTGGAGGGTTTCAACTTTTCAGTTCTCTCCTTACGCTCAACGGATATTTTTTACGCAGGAGTTCAACTTATTTTGGCTGAAAGGTACTCTTAATAAAAGCGTTGTGGAGTGATGAGAATGCTACTAAATCTACCCCGAAAAATGAACAACGGTTATTGGTCTGAAAATACTCGTACAACACGATGATCAATTCAAATCCGAATTCTCATCATGAAAACCAAAATTATTTTTATTCACGAGATTTAGATGAAGAGTTATTACAAAGCTTGTTAAGCAAAAACAAAGCTTGTTAAGCAAAATGAAAGAGATGGACTATAAATTGCGTAAAGGGAGTATATTCTAGCTAAAACTTAAGTATATGTACTACAGTAGCTTTGCGAATAGCCTAATAATGATAACTGGTTTACTTGGAATTGATATTTTGCTAAGTTGGATCGAAATATAGGTACAGAAGATACGGGCTAACAAAGACCCTAAAAATCCATTCTAGGCTAGCTTCCACGACTCCCCCCCCCCCCCCCAAATAATAAATAATACTGAACATTGTATTACTTATGGATTACTTAACCCGACAAGCCCATTGCGGGACAACACACATACAGACTAGTGAGGGGGGGGGGGGGTCTACGTAACTCCATGACGAAAATTATGTTTATAGGATGAATTAAGCAATTTATTGTTACTAACCAATAATAAAAATTAATTTGCCTACGATAAAAGAAACACCATCATTTCCAGAAAAACGAATGTATCATACTTTTATTGTAATAGGCCACGCTGGTTTTTCTAGGATTAAACTAATCCAAACGAAGCATCTTTCTTTTTTTAAGGATTTTAAAAAATTTACAAGAAACAACATCAATAACAATAACAAGAAGTTGGTCAAGCAATTAATGAGTGAAAACGATGTTATGGATTAAATACAAGGAATTTATACTACAGTTAAGTAAAGGATATAGGAGATGTGATACTTTCGGGTAATATGATACTCTCTCTTCTCGATCATTCGCTGTTTTAAGTGGTTGAAAGTTAAAGAAAGAATTTTTTAACTTTTAATTTAGGGTCAGAGTGGCACTTTGGTATTTTGTTCGGGCTAATGCCAGACGATTTCACCTAATCTTCGAGAAGTCTCTCGAGTTTAAAAGAGTTAATAGTCTTTTAATACTTTTAGACTGTAGCGTCCTTTCCAGTATATTGCATCGTTAGTGGGAGAGTGTATTCCAGAAAAAAAGGAATTTTAATTTCCTCTTTAATTCTACGTAGTTTCTTCTACATTCGCCATATGCCATTTTATTTAAAATGCCACCATTAACGTCATTAATGGCTGAATTCTATCCTCAACTATCAATTCGAGTTCCAATTTAGGTTGTAATTGACGTTAGAAACGGCTAATTAGGGATGATGATCATTTCCATCAATTTAAATTTCACCCGAAGGACAAAACAAGATTGAAGAAAGGAGATGAGAGCATAAAAAAGCCACCTCAGGTTCATTCGACACCATAAAAGAAGGAAATCACATCCAAAATGTCTCACTCTAAGGGAGTGCCACTTGCCAAGTGCCAAGGGACCAACATTTGAAGAAGGTATAATACAACCATGAAATGGAATCTCACTCTCGTAAGAAAATTAATTCCAAAAGAAAACTTACATAAACCTAATTGTGTGTGTGTGTGTGTGTGTGTGTGTGTGTGTGTGTGTGAAGAAAAAAATTTCGAAAGTGAGAGAGAAATGTGTACTTGCTTTTATCTGAGAGTAAATCTGCAGTTATAAATGACCCAGAAACAAACGAAACGAGAGAGAGAGAGAGAGAGAGAGAGAGAGAGAGAGAGAGAGAGGATATTCCATTCTGTTTGGCTTTTTAAGCTAATTACGCAAGGGATATTGGCCGTAATAGCTGTGATTACGAATTTAATTTAAATTTAAAGCTTTTTAAAATCTTTCGTAAACACTTTTCGCGAAAAAAGAAAAAGAAAAAGTAACGTGTCAGATGACCAATTAAGAAAATCAATAATTACTTCAACAGGTTAATTAACGAACAGATTAAAAACAAGAGTATTTTTTTTTTTTCTTTTTTTTATTTTATTTTAAAGGGAAATTTACTCGCATTTTTGTTGGGTTCCCCCCCCCCCCCCTCTTCTGCAGTGAAATCAAAATAATCTTTTGGCCTTTTACGGTTTGGGTAAACAATTAATTTTCATTTTATTTTACATAATGTAAATTATAACCAAAAAGCTTTACATTGATTGTAACTATTTAAAAAAAAAAATTATTAATTACAATTATTAATTATATTAATTCTGGGATATTCTTAAATATAAAATTATTAAAACATTATATATATATATATATATATATATATATATATATATAGAGAGAGAGAGAGAGAGAGAGAGACACTTTCGGTTTTCCCTAGTTTTTGATTTGATAAAAATAACTGAATGAACAGTAACAGATTTATTGAATCAATATACTCGTATTTAGAATTATGTTGCTTTCTCCTTTCCATTATATGTAAAGTTGGCATTTCATTGATGAGCTCTCTCTCTCTCTCTCTCTCTCTCTATATATATATATATATATATATATGAGCTATGTCGTAGCCAATGTCGTAACAGCGCTTCCCGTTGATCAGCGAAGTTAAGCGACAATGGGTCGGATAGTAGTTGGATGGGAGACCGTCCTGCTGCGTCCAGACTATGTAGCGACCCGTAGTTCGGATTCCACGTAAAGCTGTAGATTCCCTCCGTCATAGGACCTTAGATGTTGCGAAAGAGGTTAAACAAAACCAATAATTATTATATATATATATATATATATAAATGAAGTATTTAATTTTGTTGGTAGGTTTAGGTTTGAAAAGGAAAGGTTTTTTTCCATTAATCCATTTGAGGCTTTTACAAAATTTCTTTCACTTAAATCGATTACATAAACTTCAGTAAAGATTAAACCTTTTCACTAAGATTAGAACAGGAACGATTCATTCTGTATAACTCAATAAAACTTTTTTTAATTACCTTACAATATACAGTAGAGAATTTGTAATATTTAAACGGTCTTTGCGTCCGTCCGTCCGTCCGTGTGTGTGTGTGTGTGTGTGTGTGATTCGATGTTTGTTACGAGCATTTATAACACTTTTCTTTGCCTCAGTTTGTAACTTTGTATTCTCGTAAAGCGGACTAATAATATCTGATCGACGTGACGTAAAATCGACAAGTTAGTGTGTTAGGTTAAGTTAGGTTAGGTCAGCATATGTTAGGTTACGTCCATAAATTGAGCCACGACTCCATCTGAGGTTAGGCGTAGGATGTCCACATTTTTACACCATTAGAAGTAATCCTTCGTGAAAATCAGTTAATAACTTTGGATCATTCGTATAAATTGAACTCCACGGTGGGTCTCACTCACGGACCCTGACGCAGAGGGGCGCGCGAGTGGACGAGGAATCGTCGGACCGCGAGGTGATGACCAATGATTGTGACGTAAGAGCGTGACGAAAGAAAATTCGTGACGTATGAAGCTGATGACATTTAACGGTCTGAATTATTTCGCTATTGATAGAAAGGATGACCTTAAACAAGCCAACAGAAAATAATGAAATATTTATTTTAATAATCTCTCTCTCTCTCTCTCTCTCTCTCTCTCTCTCTCTCTCTCTCTCTCTCTCTCTCAGTTCTTTTATTGCCAGATCGAGTAGGGAACGATCTGGCAGAATTTTTAATTTTAGTTCCGCTGTAGATAAATATGATATTCTATCTATTACGGAGAGTTACAAAGTTAGTAATAACCAGTGAAGGTGGGCGCCGGACGGGACAGAAACTGGCACAGCACTCAAGCCAACGAAGGTGGCTCATTACGCTAACTCCTGGATTAATTATTATTAGCAACTAACAGGAAAACTTCACTAATTAAGGAAATAACGGGGTGTTACCCAATGAGATACCAGCGCTGGCTTATAAAGAGCTGGATTGACACCAGGACGAGGGCCTTTGAAGGGAAATCCAGATCAGGACTACAAGATATATTTCTAAAGATATGTTCATAGGGAGGAGGGGGTTTCTTTTCTATGTTAGGGAGTATCTTGACCTTTTAGCAAACAAATTAATATTAATCACGAGCTTGCCTGGGTATAAATGTCTTTATTGGACATCAATGTCTCGAATGGGTCACAATATATAATATACAACATCAGAAAATGTAAGTTGATGCAGATCTGTCTGCAGAACTGTATCGTATAACTGATGGGTAGGTAACTTTACTCGTGGGGAACTATGACCGGATTGATTGGAAGATGAAAATAGGTGATACTGAAGGTGATACGTTGTTAAATTTTAAGATGACCTGAAGATCAGGGCCCCCATGTATTCTTGTTTTTTTGCTTTACAGTGCCAAATATAATAATAATTTAAATTGAATGGCCGGTTAGGTCAACTGTACGCCCTTGACGATTGGTTAGGTTAAGTCGTGATATTTTCGTTAGTTTTAACGAAGATATCATTTGATAATTGAGGCTGGGGGCCTGATCTTCAGGTGATCAGGTGATCAAATTTTATTTAGGACCGTTTTTCAACTGAATAGGTAATGAACTTATTATTAGGATTAGCAAGTGAGGCCTCGTTCTGATCACAGAAAATAATTTAGCATCGGACTTCTGTGGAGTCAAGAAATTAAGGACTAGTGACCATAACTTAGATTTAATCCATCGATTAGGGCGTACGTCCTGTTCTATAAGTAATGCTAGTACGCAGGATTCAGGTTGTATCTTGCTTGTACAACAGTGAAAAGATTAATAACATTCTGGCAGACGAAACTGTTGATACACTGCAGCAATTAAGATTTCGCTTGAGAGCGATGACATTGAGATGATTTCGAATTTCTTTCAAAGTCAGTTTAGGGTTAGACGGAACACTTTCACTCCTTCTAGGAATAAGTTTATTTGCCCCGAAGGTAATTCAGAATGGTTCAACAAAGAAATTAGCAGTTTTGGTAATTTCTAGGAGCGCTCCATTTTTCAATATTAAACATACACTCATAAAACATATACCATTTGAAAGCTCACATTTTTCCCGAGTCTAAAAATGTAGTAATCCAAAAGTATCAATGGCAAATAAAAAGTAACTAGGTTTAAATATAAAACCCTATACCGATCAATTTGTGATGCGTGATCTTTACGGGGCTCCGCCCCGACCCCCGAGACCTAAATTATACAAATGATAATGTAATAACATATTCATGTTAGGTTAGGTTAGCGTAACAATTACCAAAAATACCATCTTACAACACAGACTGAAGATTTATAACTTAGCCAACCTTTATAATGTAGTTAATGACGTCACGCGTCAAACAATTAATTAAATCTAGTTACTTTTTATTTGCTATTGATACTTTTGGATTACTACATTTTTAGACTCAGAAAAATGTGATCTTTCAAATGGTATATGTTTTATGAGTGGGTGCTCTTCCAATATGTGCTCTACCTTAAAATTTACATTCCAATACGTGATCTACCTTAGATTATTCGGATTAGCAGCAGGTACGTTAGTTAACCCTTATAAGGTTAACTAACGAAAATATCACGACTTAACCTAACCAATCGTCAAGGGCGTATAGTTGACCTAACGATTGGTTAGGTTAAGTCATGATATTTTCGTTAGTTAGCCTTATAAGGCTAGTTTCACGGTAGAGCACGTATTGGAATATGGTAGATCACAGTTTCGCGGTAGAGCACATATTAGAAGAGCACCTATGAGTGTATGTTTAATATTGAAAAATGGAGCGCTCCTAGAGATTATCCGCAGTTTTATAAAGGAGAGAAAAAGAGTACAAAAAATAACTGAAAAAGGCAGTCGAATATCAGCATAAGAAATATCGTTTATAGAGAGACTGAAAATCCTCAGGTAAACTATTCTGTGTTTGGTTAGAATTTCCCTTCGACAGACTTCGAAAATGATTTATGGAAATTTATGTTAGCAGTTCTTTTAGAGAAGTAAAGAGGAAACAACTTGGGAGACAATTTAGGTTTAAAAATAAGAACATTATTCTACTCCCCTACAACTCGTTAGTGAGACTTAATCGGCTGTAGTCTCCCGATCAGAAAAGAAAAAGGATCACTAAAAAATATTCAAGCGAGAGATAAGTACACAAAGACGATTCCCTCTAATTCGTCACAAATCGTACGAGCGTAGTAGATTAACGGACTTAGACCTATCCTCTTCTCGCCGCAAGAAAAACGAAAACTTCGAGGCGAGTTTACGTAGGTTTTTGAAATGAAATACTGTACAGATTACCAGAGCTGGGCATTTGCGGCATATTTTGCGGTACTGCGGTACTACCAAACTACCAAACCGGCACCAAACCGGTACGCGGAAATTTGAATGCGGTAGCGGTACTGCGGTACTTTCAGCGATCCTTTGCGGTACTGCGTTATGCGGTTCCGGTTTGCGGTTTGCGGTAGTACCGCAGTACCGCAGTACCGCAAAATATGCCGCAAATGCCCAGCTCTGCAGATTACACCAATTTTTCTCTTACATCGAACGCTAACTCCACGCGAAATAACGGCTACAAACTAGAACCAAAAAGATATAGAACAAATATCTCGTTAACTTCTTTTCATACAAAATCATTATGAACACGTGAAACAAATTATCCCGCCATAGAGATATGTTTATAAACAGACTAAATAAACAGGTTGGTTGGTTTAACGTTAATAAAGTATCGTTTTTCATCGAAATGTGTTTACTTTTGAGTGAATTTTAATTTTCTACTTTCGTAAAATATTTGGCTTTGGTTTCGTTTACTATTTTGATGTTTTCTTCCTAAATTTCCAAACGTGACCTTATTATGGGCAACGATGGATCGGGGGGAAGGGAGAGAGAGATCTTCTAGCTTTTTTCTCTTGTCTTCTCTCTGAATATGTGCGTCTATGGCAGTATCTCCCCAACCGGAGGGCCGAAAGTGGCTTCCTATTCAGGGGTGCCGCAAAAATTCATGAAAATGACAAAAACAAGTAATTGAAAATTCAAAACTTATTGATAATATGCAAATTTCAAACGAAACAAAACATTTGCCATTTATTACGTTCATACGGAAACTGTCTCAGGGTGGAAAACCTTTATTGTGTGGCGGGAAAATTTCAACTAAAATACTCTGTACCGAGCAAATTGCGGTTTTAAAAATAGTTTGGGACATAATTAAGATGTAACTACTGTATGACTTTAAATAATGATCAAACTGTCCGCGGGCAATTAAAACCCGTCGCCCGCGGGCGGCAGGTTCCCCACCCCTGCTGTATAGGTTCAGTTTGAAGTCAAAAGTGGTATTGGGGTGTTAGGGGGACTGGATGTTAAATATTGAGAGATTAAAATTCTCAGGGGTGACGCGAAAGAAGAACAGATGGCACTGGGGTGCCTTGAGATAAAAAAAGATTTGGAACGACCGGTTTATAGTATGGTAATCACATTGATATCGTCCGTAAAGCTCGTATTAACTTCTCTCTCTCTCAATCGCGTGTTCGTGGTTTGAGGCCACTGGCAAATAATTACTACTTTTCGACTGAAAACAGAATAATTGTCCCGTTGAATTCTTTCGAGATAAAATCCATAATCAATAATGAAGATAAACACATAAAAACATCTTAATTACGAAAGAACACATAACAATCTCTACAGACTGAAGAAAACACGAACGTCTTCAAACTAATGGAGAGAGAGAGAGAGAGAGAGAGAGAGAGAGCCCTTTCGGTCCACTCGGGGAAGTTCCTCTTATAAAACTAATACATTTTTTAATTATTCTAGCAGTAGTAGAAAAATGGATAGAAAAATATTAAGGTTCTCTCACCATCCTCCGCTCACTTCTAGTCAGAGGCGGGTACGGAAAAAGGTTGAAGAAAATACCTTGACCCTGGAAAAGTAGCCAAGGAAATTTTACAGGAAATAGGAAAATATATAAACTACCTCGACAATTAACTCTTTAACGCCAGAATTGTTCGTAGGGGTTAAGTTATGAATGCGTGTATTTGAAAGGTTACCAATATGTAGCGTCGTCCTTTTAGGGTTAAGTTATGTACACATAAAAATCGTACAATGGAGGAATGGTTGTATAAAACTAACATAATGATATTAACTACTTCGTATCGTCACCAAAACCTCGAACGTATGTTTTGATTTTATACAAAATATTTGCGGCTCTATTTACCAAGGTAATGGGCCAAGGCCCCATGAGGCACTCCAGGTTAACCCCATAAGGATTAAGTAACTCTCCATATCTACACCCATGTACGCGCAAAGCCATCACGCTGGCAAGATGATGAAATGCTTCTACAGGAAAGGAGTTGAAACAGGAAATGAAAAAGGAAATCAGATTTTCCACAGCATGTCCTCGCCCTTCACACGCACCCAGCACACAAGAGGAGACAAAAAGAAAAAAGATAGGGACGGCAGAAACGCAACTTTACCTCACCTAATCCATGCCATGTATTTCTTTTCTCGTTTTTTGTTCATTAGGAAATTATGTACTTCTACAAACTACTTATCTAGTCTATTAACAAGGCAGACAACTGTGTGAGCGTGTTTTCTGTAACTGAATGTCTGTCATGTGTATGTGTCTGCCAAATCTTTGAATGTCGCCATTTCAACTTGGGTTTTTCGCCGTGAAAGGTGTTTATGCAGCAAGTGATATATTGAGTCGTTCATACTTCGCAGTGGTGTCACCACGAAAGTAGAGAGGAGAGAGAGAGAGAGAGAGAGAGAGAGAATGAAACACAAAGATCAATTCGCGTCTCGGAAATCATTAAAGAAGGGCCCGTCATGTAACAGGGCCCGAAACTTGTTCCGAGACTTTCCTCTTTCGGGACGTAATTGGAGCTTCACGGAAGTAAAGACTTTCTGAACGCCATTTTGAACACATGGAAAAATTGACACATTTTTCGAAATGTTTTTTTTTCTTTTTAAGTTATAAATGACTTACTTTGCGTTCTATACTCACAACTCAATAATGAAATGTTGAGCTGCTGAGGTGGAGGTCGTGGGATCAAGTCCCGGCTCTGACTTTGCAATTTAGGCTTTCTTAGCGAGTGGTTTGGATTCCTTGTTAAGCTGCAGGTCCAAGGTGTGGCAATAAGCCTGACTTCGCCAGAATGAACGATTCGGGCAGAAGGAAAACGAAGGTAGCCAGGACACACACACACACACACACACATAATATATATTATATATATATATATATATATGTTACAGTCAATGTCTAAAATCAGGCAATTTGTAAATTGACTGAAATTTTAGGCAGTGTCAAATTGATGATACACACAAAACCTAACCTAACCTAATGAATTTTTAGGCAGCATATTGGGAAATACCAGTGGGCATGCATATGCAGCTTTACCAGAAAGGTTAAGTTAAGTTAGGTTTTGTGTGTATCATCAATTTGACACATTGCCTAAAATTTCAGTCAATTTACAAATTGCCTGATTTTAGACACTGATCCACAAGGAAAAAGAAAAATTCATTTCACGTGTTTAATTGTGAAATTCATCCCATGTGTATATATATAAGAGGAATTTCCTAACAAAAACGTTTGGACTGTATATTTGTAAAGACACTCGCTAATGGTCATAATAATAACGAAAAAGAAGCAAATTATGCACTGAAATGGTTCAAATTTAAATGTTAAAATAAAAAAATAGTTAAAAAAAATCTATATCAATCGCCAACATTAATTTCAAATACTCTCTCTCTCTCTCTCTCTAATGGCGAAAGTGCGCGCGCTGTGTATCGGTGGGGAAGTAGGTAGGTGGATTGAAAAACTGGCTGAAGAATAGGCGGCAGAGGGTCGTAATTAAAGGGGCTAGTTCGGGTTGGGCCTCGGTCACTAGCGGGGTTCCTCAGGGTTCCGTTTTGGGGCCGCTGTTGTTTATCATTTACATAAATGATATCGACGGTGGCATCGTCAGTCGGATCGCCAAATTCGCTGATGACACCAAGCTTGGGGCCAATGTTGGGACCCCGAAGCGAGCGATCGAGGAACTGCGTGCGGACCTAGGTAGGATAGGAGAGTGGTCCGAAAAATGGCAAATGCCGTTTAACTTGGGTAAATGCAAAGTGATGCACATTGGCTACGCCAATCCTAAGTCGGACTACTCGATGTTGGGGAACAATATCGAGGCGACTGATTTGGAAAAGGACTTGGGTGTGCTAATCAGCAGCGACCTTAAGTTTACGAAACAGTGCGTAGAGGTGGAAAAGAAAGCCCAGAAGCTGTTGAGTTATATCAGGAGGCAATTTCAGTTTCGGAACAAGGAGATTGTGCTCTCTCTGTACAATTCCCTGGTTCGGCCGCACCTGGAGTATGCAGTGCAGTTCTGGTCGCCCACCCTCAGGAAAGATATTGAGAGGCTGGAGCGAGTGCAGGCGAGGGCCACAAAGTTAATCCCTTCCGTTAGGCATATGGGCTACAATCGACGGTTACGCGCCCTGAACTTGTTTTCGCTGGAAACTCGGAGGCTGCGCGGTCAACTCATCGAGGTTTTCAAGCTCTTACGCGGGTTCAATGATGTCAATTTTAGAAGCATGTTTAGTTTAAATGATAACCCAACTCGCAACAATGGTTGGAAGTTGGATTTGAAACGGTTTAGGACTAGTGTGTGTGGGAATTACTTTACGTATAAGACCTGTGACACGTGGAACAGGTTACCTTCGGAAGTTGTGAACAGTTCCTCTGTGGATCAGTTCAAGAAAAGGTTAGACCAAATCTTGCACACTATTTGAGTGTAGAAAATTTTCCCTGGCACCCGTTGCCATTGGTACCTCCTCGGTATGGGCCGCAAGGCCTTCTGAGGTACTTCTTTTCCTTGTAACTCCTTGTAACTCTCTCTCTCTCTCTCTGATACACACATAATATATTTTTTTTGTACAATACTGAATTTCACAAAATGAAAATAAGTGAAGTGTAAATGTAACAATTTACTATAATAAATGAGGCTTTATTAACCATAATTCACGAACCTCCATAAAAGGGCGTTGTCTCATAATTGCTCAACAAGAGATGCTTTTATTACTCCTCCTCACTCATTTACTCTCTCTCTCTCTCTCTCTCTCTCTATATATATATACACACACGTGTGTGTGTGTGTGTGTGTGTGTGTGTGTGAAAATTTTGTGTTCTGTTTGTATATGTAACTGGCGTCACATATATAACCTTGGTTTTGCTTTCGCCCGAATTGTTCATCCTCACGAAAGTCAAGAAATTACAGTCTTCGCCCGTACTGGATCTCACTATCAGCAGCCCAGCGTCTTAACCACGAGGCTACCCAGGGTACCCATTTATCTACCAATCAATTTTTATTGTATAGAACTCGAACTCGAGGTCGGTGGATTCGTAGTCAGCGTTGCTGACCACTTCACCACCGATATAATATATATATATATATATATATTGCTACCTGCAATGTCCCGAGCTTCCCGGACGTACTCACTACAGTCTGATACAAAGAATTAAAAAAATTAACCAACCCGATTATCCAAGCTATCCATGAGTCTTGCCGTTTAACCTCTAAGCCAGAGTTTTTCAAACTTTTTGAGGCCACGGAACCTTGACCAACAGGTAAAATGTTAACGATATAAGGCAAATGGTGATAAAACACAATTTATGCTCACTGCAGTTTAATTATGTAATTTATGAAATTTACATATACACTTATATGAATTTCACAAAAAAAAATATACAAGTTCAGAAATTTACGAGAAAAAAAAAAAGACAATTTACTTTTATTGACGTATTTATTTTAAATTCCCCCTCCCCCCACATTACTACTGTCAGCATAAAAGAAATTATAAGTATAAAAAAATATGTTTATTGTAAAATTAAATTTTTCAATGCAAAATAATTAAAAGTGAGGAATTTTACAGTTATTGAGGAGTAATTTTAATAGTTCATCAAACAAACAAAATGTTCAATGATTCGGAGGCGATTGCTTTTCTTAGGATAAAAGTTCAATATTATCTCTCTCTCTAAACGGGTCACTTTTGCTGTAGTGAAGAGTCCTCTTTCCGTCTGACAATTCTAGAGCCATGCATGATCGTTAAAGTCGAAACTCATCTAAAACTATCGCCAATCAAGCACTATAAACCTCCTTCCAAGTCCTCCATCCTCCCGACATCCTCTTTCTGAACTAAGCAATTTCATGCGAGGAAGGCGTGAGGCAAACAAGTACGACGTTTTTCACTTAATTCTTTCTGTTTGTGTTCCACAAACGATTCTCTTCAACATACGACCCCTCTCCCCCCCCACACACACATTTACCTTCTCCACAACCCCCAAACTATTCTCCACGAAGAGAATAGCTATAACAGGCGTATGAATAATAAATTAATTAATCTTTTCTTTATATTACTATTACGAGTAATGATAATAATAATATTATATTATAATGGAGGTAAGTGCGATATATATATATATGTAACCCAAAAGATTTATAAACTTTAAAATGCATTTTCGCTGCTGTTCTTTGTATAATGTTAAAGTAAATCCAATTGAACATTATATTGCTATAACTGTAGAAAAATGAAAATTTGAAGCTAAAATATATATCGCACTTACCTCCATTATAATATAGATTTACCGAAAATGTGTGTGTGTGTGTGTGTGTGTGGTGTGTGTGTGTGTGTGTGTGTCCGCAGAAAAAACTTTTATGTTTCTGAACCGATTTCGATCAAACTTCGTATGGTGGATCTGGGTGATGAGTAATGAACAAAAATACATGTGTGACCAGCCCCCACCCCTCCCCCACCAATTACTAGGCCCGAAAGCCCCAGCACCGCGATAAAACTATAGAAAAGAAGGCAGCCATGGAAATCTTGAGCTTCACATTTGAGCTCATTGTATCAAGATTAGTGAAGCTTTAGATTTTCATGGCTGCGTTCTTTTCTAGTTTTATTGACCAAATAATTGAACCGACAGTAATTGGGAAGGCAGCCATGGAAATCTTGAGCTTCACATTGTGTCAAGAAGATTTGTGAAGCTTAAGATTTTCATGACTATAGTTTTATTGACAAAATAATTGAACCCCCAATAATTGGGGGGCCGCAGGCTCCCCAGTTACTGTCAGTTCAATTATTTGGTTAATAAAACTATAGAAAAGAACGCAATCATGAAAATCTTAAGCTTTACATTTGAGCTCATTGTATCAAGATTTGTGAAGCTTTAGATTTTCATGGCTGCGTTCTTTTCTACAGTTTTATTGACCAAATAATTGAACCGACAGTAATTGGGGCGCCGCAGGCACCCCAATTACTGAGGCCCAAGGTGAGAGGGATAGGAATGGTGTTCAAAATAAAATACGCCGGAGGCCCACAATTCGATTCGGTTTGGGCCGAATGCCCAAGTACCGCAGATCTAGCGAAATCGGGGCGTAGCGCCGATCTTTTGCTCGGGTTGGCACTGAGTCAGAACCAAGACGAAGTTCAAGGCTTGCACAACTGGCTCAAAACCGCATGAGAAGGAGTTCCACTGAGACAGTGCAGCAAAGGAATAGCAGATCAGTAATGAAATAAAGATAAGTTTATGATGAAGTGTTCTTTTTTATATTTTATAACAGGAAATAATACCTTGAGGTAAGAAAATTCATTTCCCAGATGAAGCAATTGGCCGAGGGCTCCAAGCCTTCCGCTGGAAATAGCAAAAACCGCCCGTAGGGCGGTATTTTTGCTAGTAATAATAATAGTAATAGTAATAATAATAATAATAATAATAATAATAATTTCATAAAGCCATCAGAGTGATTACGTAATAAGTTGAAAGTAATTTTATGAACCGTGAAGCCAATACGAAACGCAGATTTTCAGCAATTTTGTGTCATAATATGGATCTGGTGGTCGTGCCAAAACTCTGGTTACTGAAGTAGGGACCAAATTTCCTTTTTCAAGGTAATATTTTCCAAATGAGAAGTTAACTAATAGAACAAGTATGAGAATTTAAGTATCTAGGTCGAATTATCGCGGGTGACGCGGATATAAGGAAACAATACAGTACATTTCCACGCGAAACCGAACAGGGTGAAAATAATTTCATCTTCTGTTGAAACCAATGTAAAAAAAAACCGCTTTTTTGTACTTTCATCGCTAATTTTAATGAGAAGTGGTTCCAAATTTGCTTTATAACGGATCTTTTACACTGTCGTATACGTTACCTTCAAGATGCTCAGCTTCGCAAATGTTTGCTAACCACAATGTCTTGATCTTCCCGAAGGTATCTGTCTATCTATCGATACAGTACTCACTCAGTTATCCGTGAGTGACTGAGGGGCGGTCCATGGTCACGGTTGAACCACGGATAAACGCGTGAGTCAACGTTTTAGACACAAATGTCAATGGCTTAAGTTCAAGTGTCAGGAAAAGCTTCACAGTATATATACACAGGGTGTCCCATAAGTCCGTCATCATAGGAGAAATTCATATTTTTCTATTTCTACAAACCATAATTCATATTTTTCTTATGCTCGGGATGCCAATTTCCCATCCACCATTCTGTTCAGTGACGAGGCTGTTTTTTATGGAAATGGTGAGGTAAATCGATAGAACACCCGCTACTGGTCTCAAAACAACCCTCACTGGTATACCTCTTCAAAGGAACAAGGTGCATCTCAGGTGATGGTATAGTGTGGCATTTGGAAGGATCGCATCATAGGCCCCCTCTTTTTCGATGAACATGTCACTGGAGGCACCTACCTACGTATGCTCAAGGAAGAAGCATTTCCCAGTGTCTTGAACGAAGAAGGAAATTTCCCAACATGGTTCCAGCAAGACGGCGCTCCTGCACATTACAGCACCCAAGTAAGGGAATAACTGTACCAACAATTCCCTGGTCATTGGATAGGACGTCGAGGGCCTGTGGAATGGCCAGCTAGAAGCCCGGATCTCACGCCACTAGATTTTTATCTCTGGGGCCACTTGAAAGCGCCGGTATACGCAGAGAAAATTAGGAGTGTTGAACATTTGCGGCAGCGCATTATTCGGGCATGTAACACCATTACTCCTGACATCATTCACCGTGTGCTTGCTGACTGGGTATCACGTCTGAATTTGTGTATTGAAAACAATGGTGGACATATTGAGCACGTTCTGTAAATAAAAGCTTTTGTTTTGCCGTTTTTTATTATTTTTCTTGATGCCGGACTTATGGGACACCCTGTATATATATATATATATATATATACACAAACTGTATATATATATATATATATATATCTTCAAGAGAAGACTAGATGCCTGGCTCAGGACGGTACCGGATGAGCAGGGTGTACCTGGCTATGTGCGGTGGAGAGCGCAAGAGAGCAACTCGCTCCTCCACCAAGCCAGGCCTAGAGACGGGGCCACCAGCTTGACCTTCGTGTGAAGAGAGACCGACGCACGGAACCACAACGAGGTTAACGAAGTTATATATGGGATTGAACTCAGAATGGTCCCTGAGGTTTTTTCATGATACGCACAGACCATGCATGGAACAAAGAATTCTTCTTGGAAAATTAAATCCACTATAGTCCGAGTAATGGTAAATGACAAACACTATAGTTTTTTCTTTTTCATGATGTTAGCCCGACGTGGGCAACGGGTCACTCGCAAAAAGGCTCCAAAAATATAGCTTAAGTCACCAGCTATCCGCAAAGCAGATAGGATCTAGCTTTGGGACAGGATCTAGGGGTTACAACTACACCTAGCCTACTATATCCAGAACCTCAATATAAGCAAAAGACTCGTTGCATTCGCGTCGCATCCGACGCGAATGCAAGTCTTTTGCACTTATCTTAACTTTTTTTTTAAAGGAAGTTTACGAGATGGGAAATTGTTATTATTTTGGATACTGGGTTAATACACAGGCATTTCACGGGAATATCTATCTATCTATCTATCTATCTATCTATACATATAATTAAACGAAGGCGAAAATAAAGATATAGCGTTAATTATGATAATAAGCTTTGAAAAAGTATAAATAAATGTAATTTTTTTAGGGTCTAACTTCTTCGAATGCAAATTCCGCATCTTTTGCGCTGGAATGAATTTCATTAGTGACTCATTACTGGAGGAGAGAGAGAGAGAGAGAGAGAGAGAGAGAGAGAGAGAGAGAGAGAGAGAGAGAGAGAGGGGAGGCTCAACTTTACTCGAAAAGGGAATACAACCCCCCACCCTCTCATTTCCTTCCTGAAAGCGGACGTTTCGAGACTAACTATCATCATCATCCTCAGTTTATCAACTAAAGTATAATAAAGTGAAATTTGGAGGCTGGAGAATAAAAACCTTCCTATTATCGTGTTTACGATCCTTCAAGGTCGTTATTCCTCGTCATTTCATTAAGGCCTCGCCTTTATGACCTCTGAAATGCTCCCACAGGCCCTATTGACTGTCTGCCTTTCCTAAAGCAACTTTTCATATCTTAATTCTTATATCGTAATACGAGTCTATTATGCATCTGTATTTTCCCTATAAATCACATATTAATCATACACTTATTATTTGAAATACTTTGCATGAAATATGTATCATTAAAAGCGTATTTCATTTAACCCTTAATTTTAACTGCTCCATTTCAATGCCATCATTGACAGTGTGTTGGGTTTCGGCGATCGACACAAAACCCAAATCAAGTAGATTCGATCAGAGCACCACTGGAGACTCGAGTATACTCGGTAGAATCAATTAAAGGGTTAATAAGTTTAAAAATTATAATTTGAAGTTTAACTTAACTTCAAATTATAACTTAAAGTTAAGATATTAACCTCATTTAGGTCTGAAAATAAATCTTGGTCGAACCTGACTGCAAAGGATTGTAAGTTTGTAAGTTTTTTACAAGATCTCAGATAATTGCGTGAGAATTTATAAAATATTTGGATCACCTGAAGATCAGGGCCCCCAGCCTCAATTACCAAATGATATCTTCGTTAAAACTAACGAAAATATCACGACTTAACCTAACCAATCGTCAAGGGCGTACAGTTGACCTAAACGAACATTCAATTTAATTTATTATTATATTTGGTACTGTAGAGCAAAAAACAAGAATACATGGGGGGGGCTCTGATCTTTAGGTGATCCAAACATTTTAGTAAATAAGCGATAAATTTAATTAGTTGAATAATAATTTAAGTTAATATTAAGTTTCACGGAGACCGGGTTACACTAGGTTAGGTGGACATTTTAGATTGGTTAGTTAATTTCCAAGTGACCAATTTCGGTTGGTCATGATTTTCGTAACAAATTTCGATTTTGTCAAAGATTTTTTCTTTTTTTATTGGGGTTGTTTAACCTCCTTCGCAACATCTAAGGTCACATGACGAAAGGGACCTATAGCTTTACGTGGGATCCGAACCACGGGTCGCTACATAATCTGGGCGCGGAGGACGATCTCCCATCAAATTACTACCCAGACCCAATGTCGCTTAACTTCGCTGATCTCCGGGAAGCGGTGTTAGACATTGGGCCACGACGTAGCCCTGTCAAAAAGATGGTCAGCATGAAATTTAATATTTATCGTAATTTATAAGTGTATATTTTACTATTTGGAAAGAAATTAAAATTTCAAATTTTAAATTTAGGATTCGTGTATGTAACTCTCATTGACTCTCATTTGTAACTCCTTGACTCACGACATAAACATTTTTTAACTACTCGTACCTCTGACTCGTGTGAGGAAGCACAAGGATTTTGACTCAATCACAGGGAATTATATATATATATATATATATATATGCCGAGAAATGTACCACTCTAGGTACGAATTGGCCGTTAAGCAACTGTGTATATATACCTTATGAACCTTATGTTGTTTCGTGTGTTGGTCTCTCTTCACACGGAGGTCAAGCTGGTGGCCCCGCCTCTAGGTCTGGCCTGGTGGAGGAGCGAGTTACTTTCTTGCGCTCTCCACCGTACATAGCCAGGCACGCCCGGCTCATCTGGTACTGTCCTGAGCCAGGCATCCAGTCTTTTCTTGAAGACTTCAACTTTGACCCCCATTACGTTTCTGAGGTCCTTAGGAAGCTGGTTGAAAAGTCTTGGCCCCCTGACAACCAAGCTATTTTCCTTCAGGGTTGAGGAGGTCCCTTGTCGTGCTTTTAATTTGGGAACACTACACATTCTGCCTTTCCTATTTTCCAGTGTTGTTTGAATGGTAATTGGGTTTAGTTTTAGGTTTGGTACCAGTTTTTCGATCATTTTCCATATGTAGATTATGATGTACCTCTCTCTTCTTCTTTCCGATATATATATTATCAAAGCTATTGACTTCTCCTTAGTTATATATATATATATATATATATATATATATATATATATATATATATACAGGGTGAGTCAAAAGTCTCCATACATAGGCAAAATGATCATGATAAAACTAAAAGCAGTTTCCGGGTCACTGGATTGGCCGCCGTGGTCCCGTGGAGTGGCCTCCGAGGTCTCCAGACCTCACCCCCCTTGATTTCTACTTGTGGGGGCACTTGAAGGCCATGGTGTACCAGGTGAAAATACAAAACACGGACCATCTAAAGGAACGCATTCGTGATGCGTGTGCACGCATAACATCAGACGTTTTAACGAGCGTTTGCCATGACTGTGAGGAACGCATCCGTATGTGCATTCAGTGTAATGGTGCCCACATAGAGCATATTTTGTGACTTAAAAGTGATTGCATAATAAAGTGACCATTTTGCCTATGTATGGAGACTTTTGACTCACCCTGTATATATATATATATATATATATATATATATATATATATATATATAATGGATCCAAGTGATTTTTGAGGTACAAACCTTAATCGAATAAGAAACAAGACTAGTCCATATCCAAACATCTAATAATCAAAGTCTTCGACATATTCTATTGTCATGTTCAGTGCTAAAATTATATATATATATATATATATATATATATATATATTATATTATATATATATATATATAAAACACAGTCACGCCTGGTTCAATCCAATTAAACGATATGGATCACAGGTGGCCAATTATTTAATTTTATACACACACACACACACACACACACACACACACACACACACACACACACACACTCTACTGCTTTAGCAGAGAAAAGCCAATAGTTTTATAATGTTAAACATAAATCTTAGTTATCGTTATTATTATTATTCTGGGGTTATGTAATCCCCCTTTACCGCTTATATTTATATAAACGCGTGCAGTGGGATGAGAGTTATTATTTAGAAGGGAATTGACTTGAGGGACTTAACCTAAAACTCAATTGCTCGCTCCCTCTCCAATATACTTGCTTCAAACCTCTCTCGACTATTTAATAATAAGTTAATCCATAATAAGCCAATAATAATAATAATAATATGTTAGAATTAACCGTACCCTTAACATATAACTCGGCCGTAAGGTGAGCGGAGAAGAAAGAATTGGAAACGAACTTGGACAGCCCCGAAGATAGATACTGTAGATATACAGTCGGTGGCAGAAATGAATATCATCGGAAGAAACCAACTATTTACAGAAATAACATTTAAAATTTTAAATATTTTTATCAGTTCTACGTTTTTCTTCGTTCGTCACCGATCCATCCTGTTTCTTTTAAAAAATTTAAGCGGAAGGTTTTGGGAGTTAAGGACGCCACTGACATCGCAGTTTTGAAGATTGAAAACTGAAGATACAACAAAAGTATTGCAATTGTCGTACAAAGGTCCGCTGGAGAAGACGCATTACATGTTCAAAAGACGCTATAAATGCTATTTTGGTGAATGGTAGCGATATCGTCCGACTACTAGATCATCCCGCGCATGAAGAGGGGAGTCTGTCGTCTAAAACTACTTCCGAACTCACGGAGATCGAGTGCGACATCGACTTCTTCACGGTAATGCAGTCGTCACCCGGTACAACATATTTGATATAAAAGGTAAGCAATAGTCCGTTTGACGAGAAGCCGTTCGAGTTACCATGGCTACGTATACATGTATACACTAAAAACTTTCCCAAAAGTCAAATAATAAAGAAATATTTACAGAAAAATGAAAAACTTACTAAAATAGCATACCATATTTGCATTATTATTAATTCCTTTAAAACTTTCGTCAATAACATTTGGTGAAATTTTTATCATGTGCATTACATTCATTTGAAATATTAAATTAATTTCGTTCACATCTGTTACTAATTAAGAAAACGTATAAATAAAAAAATTAATTGCAGACATTTGACAGGTTTCAATGATCGAAACTGTGCGCAATATTTATATTACGATTTGTATATAAACTTTTAGATGACAAAATAAGAAGAAATATAAGCAAGTCGAGAGAGAGAGAGAGAGAGAGAGAGAGAGAGAGAGAGAGAGAGAGAATGTTGAGTAATGCTGAATATAAGGGACGGAATGTTGATAAATGTTGAATATAAGCGAGAGAATGTTGAGCAGTGTTGAATGTAAGCGAGAGAATGTTAATTAATGTTGAATATAAACGAGTGAATGTTAAGTAATGTTGAATATGAAAGAATGTTAAATGTATCGGGCGATCCAACGTAAGAAGATATGAAGATGCGAATAAGTTTGAAAAAAAATAATGATTTTAACGCTAAAAATTTTTTATGGCGAACTTAATGAAATAGTTGCTAGTGACACACTATCTAGATATACAGTACATGATATAGATATAATGACAGATATAATCGTAAGTACTAGGATAGGTATAAATAGTGATTACTTGCCATTCCCATTTTCGGTCCTCGAATGAAAATGACCCGAAAGTGAAAAATCCTTTTTTGACAAAAGCGTGTCTTGTTGATTTGGGACACGATGTTTTGCGTGGCTGAAACGGAGCCAAATGGGAATGGCTAATATTTCCTAACCTAACTTACTTTAACTAATCATACCCTCACCTAACATTAGTCTAACCAATCATAACCTAACGTATCGTATCCTAACGAATCGTAACCTAACCCGGACCAAAGTGGGAAAGACCGCGGATGGGAAGGAAAATGACCTAAGTGGGAATGACAAAATGAAAATTGCATTTGCGAACACGGATGGGAAGAGGAAGGACATAGAATGGGGTGAGACCCCCGAGGGTAGATAGGAATAATGAAAACACAATAGTTAATGAAAATGTAAAATTAAGAATAAATGAATGATAAAATGTATGAAAATAACATAACTTTAATGCAGAAATGGTAAAGAATAAGAAAGGAAATCAACTTCGTATTGTCTCTTAATGTTTTCAGACTAAAAAAAATAAAGGTAAAATAATAATAATTGGCAACTGCGCTATCGAAATATACCAAACTGTCCGAGGGAAGAAGACAGCATTATTAAAACTCCTTATTATATTACTCATATTATATTTATATTATTCAATTACTCATATTGTATTTATATTATTCAAATTTACATATTCATATAATTTCCAATTCCTTAAAGTGTATATATAAAATTATAAAAAGATATTCACAAACTCATTTTCAATCAATTTATATTACATGTAAATCTTAATTGACTCAAAATTCATCAGACATATCAGACATAGCATTAGAGAAGACTGGAAATGAAGAAAAAATATACAGTATATAATTTTAATATACGTATATACGTGTGTGTATATATATATATATATATATATATATATATATATAATTTGTCTGGAATTTTCATCACCATAATTATTTACAAGAAACCACTTGCATAAAAATTAACAAATTCTAAATTAATAATAAAAAGGGTCCCATAATTTTGGGGTGTCGGAGGGTATTTATTTTACGGATGTTACGTTGGTGAAATTTGCTCTAAATCGAGTATTAGAGCGGCTGAGTTAAGACACGCAAGAAATTAGAATGAGAATAAATTGGAATTAACAGGAATTAAAATTAATAACTTTAAGTAGGGGCCCTGCGAAGCTTCGAGATTCGACTTGATTTCGAATCGGGAGAGAGGATTCGATTTGATTCGTTAGCTTGGGCTCCGATTCACAAGTTATCTACAAAGTCATTAACCCAATAGTGCCCACTGGTAGAATTTCCTACCGACAAAATTGTTTGTCATTATTGCATCACTTTGTCTTGTATGCGCGTGATTTTCGTAAATAAACACTTTTCTTTTTACTTAGATTATAATTCAGTCTATATACTGAGACCAATCTCTCGCGCAATAACACTTTTATCATACTTTAATACCATTGTTCCTCCTCATGATCAAATACTTAATACATTTTTTTAGGAGGATTTACTTTGTCTTTTGTTCTCAACAGGATTTAATTAATTTTATGCTTATTAATAATTGTGTGTAGAAATACTCTAATCCATATGTGCAAAGTTGATTCAAGATTCGATTCGAATTGTTTGGGATAATTTGATTCGAGATTCGATTCGAAAAAAAAATGTGATTCGCGGGACCCTACTTTAAAGGCTTCTGTTAAGAACGAGAGGTTTCTTGTGAACGTTAGAAAACATTTAAATTTCTTCATCTTGTTTACATTTTATGAGGTTTCGAACCTTCGTCAGTATTTTTAGGTAACAACATTAAATTAAGATCTCTTATCCTATTTACGGAATTTTTCTAATGGTGCGTCTTAATCAGAAATTGGAAATCCCAACTACTCGTATTACTTACTATTTGACTGTTATTATGAGTAAATATTAATTGGAATAACAGGAATACATAGGAATAATAGGGATATATAGGAATATACGCAGTTAAGTATACTTTAATATACGCCCCTATAATTACATTATAGGTTCCTATATTTGGATATACGTTAATACTCATTGGTCATTATAGTTTAAATGATAATTTTCAGAATAGTCATTGATAATTGTTATTTTATTATTATTATTTCGTGAGCCTACATTTATTTTCTTAATTATTATACTTATAAAGACTCTTCACAAGTTATCTACAAAGTCATTAACCCATTAGTGCCCACTGGTAGAATTTCCTACCGACAAAATTGTTTGTCATTATTGCATCACTTTTTCTTGTATGCACGTCATCTTCGGTATGAATAATTGATATGAAGTAATCTAAAAGATTGCGTCATATTAATGACTCACACCGAAGATCACGTGAATATAAAAAAGTGATGCAATAATGACAAACAATTTTGTTGGAAGGAAATTCTACCAATGGGCACTAATTTGGTAATTAGAACATTGATTTCAAATTAAATTTTGGTTTTTAGGTTTTAATATTTAATGCAATCATAGTTTTACTGGAAACTATGATTGGAAGTTTACCATTGGAATTAATGATAATGATGTTGCTAATAATAATAATAATAATGATAATAATAATATCAAAGAATAACGTAATAGATAATAGATATTTTTTATTTGTGAGCCAATATTGTCGGAAAGATGTTTTTCGCAGGTTTATCTCCGACCCTAAACATTTCTCGGAATTAGAACTACAGACGCTACGCCTTAACCTTCAAGCGGTTTATTTATTTATGTCAATGACGCATACGAAGAATGTAAATGCATTTGTGGCAAACGCGAAAGAAGCTGGAACCCGCAAAACCTAAAACTCTCAACCGAACAACTAGAAAACCGAAACCAAGATATCTAAAAACCAAGATCGTGAGATTTTGTTAACGGAGAAATACAAAAATGAACTTTTAAGTTTACTAAAATTATTTTAGCTAAAATATTAATTTAAAGAATTAATACCATTCTAACAATAAACTTTACGTAACATGAATTATAATTGCGAATGTCCTCAACCGGAAATGCGTTATTATTTCTCTTTAAAGACATTGAAATTAATCTGAATTTGTTAAATAAACTTAATTTCTTCGAATTTATTTCTATTAACAAAAATTTAATTTTTATTAACAATGACATTGTTAGAAAATACACCTGGTGTAAACTTCACTTAATTTAAATATATACTTTTATAATATAAAAACTGTATAAACTATATATATATATATATTATATACTCTCATACATATATGCAATTGTATATTGAATAATAATAATAATATATAGAAGTATTAATAATTAATAATAATAACACTAAAAATAATAATTAAAAATAATAATAACAGTATTTTAGGGACGATATTACTTAAATTAGAATCAGATAGGAAATAAATGATTTTTGTTATTTTTTTTACTCTCTCTCTCTCTCTCTCTCTCAAGAAAAGGTTAGACCAAATCTTGCACACTATTTGAGGGTGTAGAAAATTTTCCCTGGCACCCGTTGCCATTGGTACCTTCTTGGTATGGGCCGCAAGGCCTTTTGAGGTACTTCTTTTCCTTGTAACTCCTTGTAACTCTCTCTCTCTCTTTTCTGATTAATTTCTCTAATGTCCTTTGAACGTGTAATTAAAAGATATAAGTTTTAAGTAACTCTAAAGGATTCTTTTAAAAGAAAATGTCTTTATTTGAGTAGAGTAAAAAAAAAAAATAAAAATAAAAATTAATGATTTTAAAGTAAATTAATTACTCGAGAAATTTAATTTTTTATTCACTCGTTTTATATTAAATTACAGAAACTTTAATTATTATAATAAATAAATAAATAATTTTAATAAATTAACTTAATAATTTAATTAAAATATACTTTAAATTATTTTTTTATTTTTTTTAGTTATTTTTTGAATTATTTTGCAAATTATATATTTTTTTTTAGTTATTTTTAGCCTTCCAATATTTAATAATAATTTTTTTTCTTTTTTTTTAATCAAATTCAAAATGAATCTTTAAAAATTGTACTAAAAATTTTTTATAATTTTAGTCTTATAATTTAATTTTCATCTTTCTATAATTTTCTTTTGATTTTTACATTTAATTATTTTTTATTGGGTGTGTGTGTGTGTGTGTGTAGGGGGAGGGGATGGAGGTGAAGGTGAAGGAGGAGGGGGTTAATATATTTTACTTTAAATGAATTAATTTGGTTTATTTTCAAATATTAATAAAAAAAATTTAATTTTTTTTTATATATATAAAAAACTCTCATCATCATTGGATGCCATTTTATTCAATTGAATTTAGTTAGTTTATTAAATTATTAATTATTCAACTTTAATTAATGGATATTTAACATTTTCTTTTTTAATATTTTTTTTATATAAAACGGGAAAATATTGTTATATAGTCTATTGCCTTAGTGGGAAAACACAATAGTTTTATGTTAAGCACAATTATTATTATTATTATTATTAAAATTATTATGGGCTTTTCTAAGAACAAGAAAAAGAACATCACGTAATAATTATTTAACAAATTATATATATATATTTTTAGTTATTTTTTGAATTATTTTGCAAATTATATATATTTTTTTAGTTATTTTTAGCTTTCCAATATTTAATAATAAATAATAAATATTTAATAATAAATATTCCAACCATTTTGATAGTTGATTGGTTAAATTCGAATGATGAGGGAGAGAATGACTCGCCTCACAGAACTCCTACGCGTATATATTGAAATAGATTAAGTGATTAAAAAAATATAGTTTCAGGGTTTCGGAAAAAAAAATGGGATTTTTAATATAACTAACCAATTTCAAACTGTTTTTTTGCCAGTGTTTCCGAGGGCCCAAGTTAAATGACAACGAAAAATCAGTCAAAAATAACCATTTTTAAAATTCACAATGACTGGTATGACTCATCAAGAAGTCTCAATTTGACTCAAAGGACAAATTATGTATATCGGTGGTATAGTGGTTAGCGTCGCTGATTACGAATCCATCGGCCCCGGGATCGAGACCCGGTGACGGGAGGTGGCGCGCAGAAAAACCTAGCTGTTCATCCTTCCACACGATAAAAAAAATTGGTTGCTAGATAAATGGATAACCTGGGTAGCCTAGTGTTAAGACGCTGGACTGCTGATCGGGAGGTCGTCAGATCGAGTCCGAGAGAGGAGTTTATAATTTCTGATCGCCAGTGGTGGGGCGTGGTTCGGATTCTACGTTAAACTGTAGGTCTAAGTCGGAGTAACAAGCTTGACCTTCGACAGAATGAACAAATCTGACGGAAGCAAAACCAAGGTTAACCAAGGTTACAAAATGAAGCTTCTGTATGAGACTAAGATGACTTTAATATATAAAAAACGTGCGCCTCGGTGGTGTAGTGGTTAGCATCGCTGACTACGAATCCATCGGCCCCGGGTTCGAGACCCGACGGCAGCCGGCGCGCAGCAAAACCCAGCTGTTCATCCTTCTACACAATAAAAAAAAAAAGAATGGTTGGTAGATAAATGGGTACCCTAGGTGGCCTAGTGGTTAAGACGCTGGGCTGCTGATGGGGCGTGGTTCGGATTCCACGTTAAACTGTAGGTCTAAGGTGGAGTGAAAAGCTTGACCTTCGTCAGAATGAACAATTCGGGCGGAAGCTAACCAAAAGGTATATATACAGGGTGTCCCAGAATTAACTATCTATTTCAATGAAATCGGACAAATTTTTTAAAAACACACTTTTATTTATGTTTATCATGTTTAATATGTGTTAAAAATGTATAAATTTCTAAATTTTTTTCATAATTTTATTTTCATAATTTTTTTCATTATCTGGTCCAATGAAAGACCGTCTGAAGTCATAGAATGGCAAAGAGACTCTCCAAAAGTTAACGTGTGGCTTGGAATGACCAAATCCAAAATTTATGGCCCATTCTTCTTTGCGGAAGCAACTGTAACAGGTACCGTCTACCTTGATATGCTTCAGCAGTTTCTCGAACCACAGCTTCTTGATGATGGCATTCTTGATAATGTTGTGTTTCAACAAGAAGCATTGATCTTTTGGCGATAAACCTTTGTTTTATGAAACCCCATGCAAAGAAATCCAGGGGTGTCAAATCCGGAGAACGCGGAGGCCAAGGTCGAGGTCCTACACGTCCAATCCACCGATTCGGAAGGCGTCTGTTGAGGTATTCTCGAACAATTAGAGCATAATGACATGGTGCTTCATCTTGTTGAAACACAACATTATCAAGAATGCCATCATCAAGAAGCTGTGGTTCGAGAAACTGCTGAAGCATATCAAGGTAGACGGTACCTGTTACAGTTGCTTCCGCAAAGAAGAATGGGCCATAAATTTTGGATTTGGTCATTCCAAGCCACACGTTAACTTTTGGAGAGTCTCTTTGCCATTCTATGACTTCAGACGGTCTTTCATTGGACCAGATAATGAAAAAAATTATGAAAATAAAATTATGAAAATAAAATTATGAAAAAAATTTAGAAATTTATACATTTTTAACACATATTAAACATGATAAACATAAATAAAAGTGTGTTTTTAAAAAATTTGTCCGATTTCATTGAAATAGATAGTTAATTCTGGGACACCCTGTATAAAAAATATGACGTTCTTCATATCATGATTAAAATCATCTTAGTCATACTCAGAATCTTCATTCAATTATTTTTACCTTTAAGCCTCCCCCCCCCCCCCCCCCCCTTTCTCTGGTCTGGTTTCAGAGCATTTGAAGTTTTCAGGTAAAGGAAAGAGCATTTGAAGGAAACATTTGAGAGTCAAAACCTTCGACTAAACCTATTCAACTTCAGACTTCGGGGAAGCCAGTGAACTGAAGTAGAATTTTAGTTTTAAATAGTATGCAACAAAATTTCGCAACCCCCTACCCCGTCCTCCCCAAACCCCCGCGTTTTAAACTGGCGGTTGTTGACCAGATGGAGTTGCCCTTGGATCAGTGCTCCCTTATCTTAGTAATTCCAGTGCGGAACATGCCAATATAAAATAATTAATTTAATCTTTGCGGGACACACGCAATTTTTTTCTTATTTTCTTATTTTTTTATTTTATTATATTATTATTTTAATATTATTATTTTATTATTATGTTTTCTTTCATGGGATAATCTTGTTACAATTTGACGGACGGAATATGTATGTTGTGGTTTTAGGATGAAGTTAGGACTGAAAAAGGTGGTTTCATTCTTGAACCACTGTGCCTGAAAGAGTTTAAGTAAGTCTCTCTGTACGATGACCTTGCCATTCATCAGAGAAATGATGACATCATGTACATAATAAATACATAAAAAAGCTCCTTAAAAAAATGCGTGGCATGGATTAGATTAAGTTGGCTGAAATTTCATGTTACCCTTTATTTTCCACTATCCTCTAATGCGTAACTGGGTACGCGAGATAAGTGTACGCATGGTGTGAATGAACTCTGAAGCTATACTTTTCATTATACTTTTTCCTACTTTCCTATAAATCTTCTTTCGCAACAATTTTGTGTCAGCAGTGGCTGGCGGAGGAGAGAGAGAGTTCTCTGTTCTATACTTTACTGTTACTATTATTATTATTATCCCCACGTGAAAGCTTTACACGTCTATAAGTGTACGAATGGTATAAGGGTTAGTATATTTTTTATCTTGTTTCTCTACTTCATTTTTGGGCTAGCCTAGAGTGGATTTTAGGTGTTTGGTAGCCTCTCTCTCTCTCTCTCTCTCTCTCTCTCTCTCTCTCTCTCTCTCTCTCTCTCTCTCTCTCATAAACCCTTTAATTGCAAGGAAAACATTCATGAAATTGACAAAAACAATAAACAATGTCTACGAACTAAACAAAAATGGCGACAAACGTTGATAAAATAAACGCTTGACAAAAATATTATTTCATTAAAAAAAGAAAAGAATCAAATCAAAGCAAACAATAAATAAAAATAAACACATTTTTGTTTGTTAACTTTACGCTTTTGTGAATGAAGTGAAATTCAATCGATTCCAAAGATAAGAAAATCGTAATTTTTAGAAACGGTTTTAAGATTAAGATAAAAATAGTGATAAATACCAAAATACGATAATTTAGTCTTCCATTTTGACACTTGCTTTCGTTACAAATAAATTATTTCATTGGATTTTGTTTTATTCATAAGATGAATTGGCTATTTGAGCCGAGTGGAAACCTCGCCCTTCTTGGCAATTCAATTATGTCACTGCTAATAGGCGACTCGCTTCTGCGTAACTTGAGACGTTTACGGTGACCGAAGCAAATTTGATTTTATTCCATTTTGTACAAATTTTATTTAGTTTTGCGTTAAATATTATCTCTTTTAATAACAACAGTTAATACAAAAGAGAATTAAATAAACTTTAAGCGGTTTTAGACTTTACATTAATTTGGCATCGTTTAGCCACACTATACGAAATCATGTATCTTTTAAAAACATTTAATTTAACATTGTTCAAATGTTCAGACTTTAAACTGCAGTGAAATGATGATGTACATGTTAACAATATAAGGCAAGATTAACCTCTTTCTAAGAACAGATTTTATACCGGAATAAAAGGTGTTGCAAAAGTCGGGGGTTCTCCCGCCCAGGATTTCAGGATATTTGGCAGACCATATCTGAGCAGTGCTCCTGGGAATTTTCAAAGTTTCGCTTATCCACTTCGGGTTAATGGGATTGTACGAGACCATCGACATCAATTTTAGAATAATGAGCCGACGTTTGACGTTGCGAGAGACATCGGCAAACAAACGCGACGCACACACCGAATACGGCGCTTGCGATACGAGATTTGATTTTCTCGGACACGATCAAAAAACTCTCGAAGCAACGATGATATAACGTAATGCTAAAAATATGAATACGACGATGCAACTAACAAACCGATTTTTCTAGTTCTTTATTTTCTTTAAGGGAAACTACGTTAAATTTAAGTTTTCTTCAGAAAATATAACTTCGAAAATGTGCTAAAAAAAAACGATAAAAAAACCACCGCGACTTTTGCGACACTCCTTACTTGGTTAAATATGCAAATAAATTATTTTCATAGTTCGCGTTCTTTTCATTCACAAAAGATATGAAGCTACAAAAGCGGAATGGTTTCGACAAATAGAAAAATAAGAAATTATCACTGACGAACGACAAAGATGAATTTTTTTTTTTTTTTATCCTCGCCTATGTAAGAAAGAGTGACGACTAACTTGCCCTTGAAAACACGATAACTTCATCGGCCAAAGTAACAACTAATAAGTAAATAGTAAAAATCAAGTATTCCTAAAGAAGGTCCCCCAATTCTGAAGTGAATTTAATTATCATTTGCTTTCTCTGATTTAACGCGAAGTGTTCAGGCTGTTATGTAATTAAAATTAACAATTACCTGAATGAAGGAGTGTATATATATATATGAAATGCTAAATATAAAGACTAATATCTTCGTTAAAACCATTTTACGAAAGTTATTTATGAAGTTTGCATGAAGAACGGTGTTCATCGTTTATTTATCGTTAAACTTTCGTTTTAACTTAAATCGTAAGCATCTATTGATTATTCCAAAATGTCAGGCGGACGTCAATACATCCCTCATTGAGTTTCATTCTTGTAGAACTCAGACGTCTTAATACAGAAACAAACTTCTGAAAATGAACTTTTACATTCACGTTAAAAAAAAATATACTCGTTGGGACAATAGGATATGAAGGGAGATAAGCGCGTGACAGCCCTTATTCTCTCCCTTAAAAGGGAGACAGATGTTTCGTTGATAGAAACCGTATTGTCGTTTGATACACCGAATTAGCTGTCATACGCAGCAAATAAGAAAATAACCGCAACATTGTCTTATTTAACTTTTCATATACAAATGATATATATTTTTATTACGATAATACTCCCTGTCTGTCTTTTAATTCTTTTACGCGTCTAAGTACAAAACGTCGCTTTGAAATATTTATGCGACAATCCATCATCTTTTATCATTTTTAAACTGAAATAAAATTACAAAGCGAAATTTGAAATTTCCCTCAAAGGAGAAATTACGATTTCCGTTGTAATTTTTATTTTCGCTTTTGCTGTTTTTTTTTGGGTGGGGGGTGGGGGGTGGGGGGTCTTATAAAAGCTCTGAAAAGAAGAAGAAGAAAAATTCTTATGTGAATATTTATTCAACATTTCGAAATATTAAACAATTATTATGACATTTCTTCCATAAACAGACGAGGAAAACAAATTGGAACATATTACATTGTCTTTTCGTTTTTACTTACTATGTAAATCTCATAAAAGAAAATTTAACTTTGTTTCCGCATCAATTGTTCATTCCGACGAAGCTTGCTGCCTCGCCTTAGACCTACGTACAACTTAAGGTGAAATCCGAATCATGACCCGCGAAGGAAGTCAGAAATTAC
This sequence comes from Bathynomus jamesi, assembly GCA_023014485.1. NCBI lineage: Eukaryota > Metazoa > Arthropoda > Malacostraca > Isopoda > Cirolanidae > Bathynomus > Bathynomus jamesi. Next base: position 161,233 of record JAJOZX010001022.1, on the reverse strand, counting down.
AGTCTTCGCCCGGACTCGATCTCACGACTTCCCGATCAGCAGCGCAGCGTTTGTTTGTTTAACCTCCTTCGAAATGTCTAAGGTCATATGATGGAGGGGACCTATAGCTTTACGTGGGATTCGAACTACGGATCGCTACATAATCTGGACGTAGAGGACGGTCTCCCATCCAACTAGTCTCCAAATCCAATGTCGCTTAACTTCGCTGACCAACGGGAAGCGATGTTACAACACTGGCCACAACGTTGCACAGCAGCCAAGTGTCTTAACCAGTATATATATAATATATATATATATATATATATATATATATATATATATATATATAAATAACGTAGCTTCAAAGAAACGTAGATAAGTTGGAAAGAAAACAAAGTGGTGTAACTTTCTCCTACACCGAAAAAGACCAAAGACGAATGACGAAGAGAATGACTTCAAAGAAGCGTTCGATTCGTTCGTTTATGGTAAATTGCTTTATGCACTAAACTTGTTCTTTGCAATGAAAGACAGCAACAGACACGCAACCGTTATCACATGACCACGGAGCATTTATAACCGGTTTCTTCATGACAAAAAAACGACCTGGTCGGAATCTCATTATTCCGAACCGAATAACTTAAAATCACATAGCGCGCGCACACCCACACAAGTATATATATATATATATGTAGCGGATCGACAAGAAATAGACCAACAAATCGACAGAAATACTTTACTTCCACGCTATCATCAAAGAACTTGGAAAACACACGTGGGCAATCAAACAATGGAAAGTCTGTGTCTTCCCAAGAAAGGCGCGAATGAAGCCTTTGTAAACTAAAGGACACGCGGACCAAGCGTCTTACGATTTGGTATAGTCCTACGTCACCAGGGTATAAAAGCGAGCTTCCATTTGCTTTCATTCTCACACTCACTCACTCGGACGCACGTCATCACGTGAGCAGCGCGTCCACCAACCGCTTTCCGGCCCCCTGGCCGAGGGGCCGTGGCCGCTACTTTCTTCAGGGCCTACAATTTGTCTTCACGTAAGATCTAAAGACCACCTGCAGAAGCAATCCAACGAGGCCCAACCGGAATCACTTCGGGCCTGCGGTTTGCCGGGTCGGCCTTCAAGTTTCTCTACATTCCTCGAGATATATTCAGCATCCCAGGCCGACAGCCTGCACCTCGAGAAGTAACATCACCTCAGGCCTCCACGAAGCCTACATCCATCATCTCAAGAGGCTTAACGAACAACGACAGCTCGAATCTGCGTAATAGGTTCTGTCTTCAGCCCGTCTTCAAGTTTTTACGCCCTAAGCTAAGTACATCCGTAAGTACTCTGAAACCTACATTAGCCTACCGCCGAACGGTAGGCTATACTCCCAAAGTGTGTAATCACGCGTCCATTGACTCCCGTTAATAACGCAGTAGGCCTATCATCCAATTCAAGTGTCAATTCAATACCGTTTATTCCGCGTACCATCCGTCATTATGTTCAAGTCATATAAATGTGTGTTTAAATAAATGTTCTCTTGACGTAATCACTTAACATCACATAATGTCCTTTATATAAATGATATTTGTGCAAGCATTTCAATCCATTATTATTAGGCCACATCAATTATTCTATGTGCATCCATGCAATCATTTAGCCTACTTAATCAGTGTCATGTTTTCCATTCAATGTACCAAACGCACGTGCATTCTTTATATCATTAACTAGGCTATTCAATGTTCTATGTTGCATGCCATTTACATACCATCGATGAGTATTACATTATTTATTACGTGTCAATTAAGCTATTAACATTTCATCTTATTAGCTAAGCCTATGCCATAAGCATAACGTAAAACTACCAATTAATTACTGTCAATTCTTTGTTATATCACAGTGAATAAAATAACGGATTTATTTTCATAATAAACTACAAAAGTAAGGTGTCTTTCATAACCTTAATATTAATTTGCTTGGCGTAAATCAAGCTGGTGACCTCGCTGCCATTTCGGTCACTTCCAATAGTATGGTGGATCTAATCAAATAACCATTCATTCCAATCGGTGATACTGTATTACATCATAAATATTAACCCAGCCTATCATTATAAAGCAATCAGTCATTGCCTAAATCAATCGTTGCATACAATTAAATCATTATCACCTTAAACGGCTAAAACTAGCTCCACTATAAATTGGTGTAACCCCGGAGTGACTCGATCTTATTTTACGTTATTTATTCACAGCGATCCTTGTGCTTAGCTATTATTGACCATTTCATTTTTTTGCAGCCACATTAAATAATTTCTATGTAAATACGGTATTCATAAATTCAATGTGATTTTCTGCAGCCATATCAAATAATTTCTATGTACGTACGGTATTCATAAATTCAGTGAAATTAAATAGGCCTACTTGCAAACAGTGATATTCGTTCCGCGCGGTACTTTAATGCCTTACTGTCTCGCGGTCATGTGCCGTCGCACAATCACCGCAACTTTCAAATTCCCGAGTGCGTCCCCCTGAGTCGAGTCTCACTGCCTCCTGACGGCAGGGGCGCGGCGACCCCTTGGAGAAGCCACCACTGGCATTGGGTCCTGCTCCGCCGTCATACGGATCGTGGAGGGACTCACGAAATCACCACCTAACGCCTCAGGACAACACTCACCCCCCACCCCCCAGCGCTGCAGTCAGTCCCAAATTCGTTTCAAACGGCGCATTCTTTCGTCACCACCTCGTCCAAAATATTCAACGGTCCCGTCTCGGCCGTTGTACGGTAAATCATTTGGCGATAAATCTGGTGACGCGCCTCATTGATCAGCGAATTTTTTTCCGTAAGCACGACGGGTTTTCCCTTCCCCATTCCCTACGGGAAGGCCTAAAAAGAAAGCATTTTCAATCAACGAGCAGAGAGCGACACATGCATCCACGCAAAACTGCAAAAAACACTTCAGGCACAGGGTTGGCGATCCCCTGCCTTCATCAACTGTCTCTTTGCATCATTCCGTGGATTAATTCCTGCTGCTCGTGGACTTGAACGACGTTTCTTTTTCTCCCTTCGGCAGGAGCGACCTCGACGACAACATTCACACGACGAGTTACGGGCACAGCATTCGAACTCAGACAGTTCCCCGGCCCCTCTCGTTTCCTTCGTCCACTCTTCATTGCTCCACATTCCTGCCGAAGTCCAACCCCTGCGGCAGGAGCGACCTCAACGAGAACCACCACGCGACGAGTTACGGGCACAGCATTCGACCACCAACACAGTCCCCCCGCCCCTCTCGTTTCCTCCGTTCGCTCCTCACTGTCCCCCATTCCTGCCGTACCCCAACCCCACCCCCCTGCGGAACCCCCACCCCATACACCAGCGTTTCCTCTTCCGAGCATCTGACGACCTTCATTCCTTCCTGCGTCAGGAATTCCACGATATACCAGGCCAAGCGTCAAATCTCGGAGTGGCCTCATCAGGTCTCCCAACAGAATGGTATTTCTTCTCAGTATCGTTCCTTCGTCTCTGAGAGGGAACTACTTGTAGCGGATCGACAAGAAATAGACCAACAAATCGACAGAAATACTTTACTTCCACGCTATCATCAAAGAACTTGGAAAACACACGTGGGCAATCAAACAATGGAAAGTCTGTGTCTTCCCAAGAAAGGCGCGAATGAAGCCTTTGTAAACTAAAGGACACGCGGACCAAGCGTCTTACGATTTGGTATAGTCCTACGTCACCAGGGTATAAAAGCGAGCTTCCATTTGCTTTCATTCTCACACTCACTCACTCGGACGCACGTCATCACGTGAGCAGCGCGTCCACCAACCGCTTTCCGGCCCCCTGGCCGAGGGGCCGTGGCCGCTACTTTCTTCAGGGCCTACAATTTGTCTTCACGTAAGATCTAAAGACCACCTGCAGAAGCAATCCAACGAGGCCCAACCGGAATCACTTCGGGCCTGCGGTTTGCCGGGTCGGCCTTCAAGTTTCTCTACATTCCTCGAGATATATTCAGCATCCCAGGCCGACAGCCTGCACCTCGAGAAGTAACATCACCTCAGGCCTCCACGAAGCCTACATCCATCATCTCAAGAGGCTTAACGAACAACGACAGCTCGAATCTGCGTAATAGGTTCTGTCTTCAGCCCGTCTTCAAGTTTTTATCGCCCTAAGCTAAGTACATCATATTCGTAAGTACCTGAAACCTACATTAGCCTACCGCCGAACGGTAGGCTATACTCCCAAAGTGTGTAATCACGCGTCCATTGACTCCCGTTAATAACGCAGTAGGCCTATCATCCAATTCAAGTGTCAATTCAATACCGTTTATTCCGCGTACCATCCGTCATTATGTTCAAGTCATATAAATGTGTGTTTAAATAAATGTTCTCTTGACGTAATCACTTAACATCACATAATGTCCTTTATATAAATGATATTTGTGCAAGCATTTCAATCCATTATTATTAGGCCACATCAATTATTCTATGTGCATCCATGCAATCATTTAGCCTACTTAATCAGTGTCATGTTTTCCATTCAATGTACCAAACGCACGTGCATTCTTTATATCATTAACTAGGCTATTCAATGTTCTATGTTGCATGCCATTTACATACCATCGATGAGTATTACATTATTTATTACGTGTCAATTAAGCTATTAACATTTCATCTTATTAGCTAAGCCTATGCCATAAGCATAACGTAAAACTACCAATTAATTACTGTCAATTCTTTGTTATATCACAGTGAATAAAATAACGGATTTATTTTCATAATAAACTACAAAAGTAAGGTGTCTTTCATAACCTTAATATTAATTTGCTTGGCGTAAATCAAGCTGGTGACCTCGCTGCCATTTCGGTCACTTCCAATAGTATGGTGGATCTAATCAAATAACCATTCATTCCAATCGGTGATACTGTATTACATCATAAATTATTAACCCAGCCTATCATTATAAAGCAATCAGTCATTGCCTAAATCAATCGTTGCATACAATTAAATCATTATCACCTTAAACTTAAAACCTAGCTCCACTATATATATATATATTAGTTTCTACCTCGTGGTGTAGGGACGTTTGTTTTCGCTTTATGCTAATACCAAATGCAGCGGTAAATTCTATCCTATACTAGGTGAAGGTCGGTGACATACAGGGTGTACAAAGAAAAACAACATAAATTGAAAACAATTCAAATGGAATAACATCTTTCGTGAGATTTTTCCAAGAGGCCTAAAATAGATGAGGAAGAGGACCATAAACGAAAACGTCGAGAAACAGAAAAGAAATAGACAAAACAAAGGAAAAAAATGATAAACAATACGAAAACGTACGAATTGTTGTAAATCCAGAAAGATTAATAGAGTTGGATCATGTTTAATGGAATGCGCAGCGTGGCAGCTCCGCGATTGCAAAAAATGAAGTAGACCAGACCACGGGCTTAAAATGAATTCTGCGCAAGACATTTAAACATTACGAATGCGTAAATTTAGATACAAAGGACAGAAAAATGATGAATAGAATAAGCAGAAAAATCATAGGCTTTTATGGCTTTGAGTGTGCGTCAAGTGCGTGGAAAACAATAGGAAAGTAGTACAAATGGGAATGGAGAATGTTGAAATAGAAGAATCAATTGCAAGAAGTTCACCGGCAGAAAACCAGGAAACGCCAGAAAACGCCGACACAAAATCAAAATGGGATTCAGGACCCCGAGCGAAACACACTACAGGGAAGTGTAGACGTAGCCTTAGACGGAGAAATACCCCCTGCACAAAATACGGATACCATCAATACCAATGGAAACACATCAACGATTAAAAAACGTTATATTGCTGAAACATGTTCCAAAGAGACAAAAAAGAAAACGTACAAAGCTACAGAGAAAAATGAAACAAAAACACGGTGAATGAGACAAGAGGCAGATTTTTTACTGTCCCAGCTGCGAGGGGACGGAGGGGGGGGGGGGGGTCATGGAAACGAAGATGGAAAATACCCTCGGAATACGAGGCCCAAAACATTTAATGTCCTCCCCAAAGAACTGGGAAACCTCCAACACAGCACTCCAAATAATTTCAAGAACCATCTGAACAGGTTCCTGTGCACAAAGTCCCCGACCAGCCATACGTGGCTGGCTACGAGGCTAGGAGGAGATCGGAGAGCAATTTCCCAACCTCTCCATCAAATCCCGCAAATGAGACAGGATGCTGGGGAGGGGTCGAACGCAGGTTGATCCTGAACCATTGTTCAAACCCTCCTAAAATATCTATTCAAACTCCTTCAGCTTCATCGTATATTTTAGTTTAAAACTGATATTCTTTCGTATTATTTTCTTTGTCGAAAGTTTTAATAAATAATTTGCAGTCTTTTAAAATGAGATGCGAGCTGAAAACGTTTTAATTTATTAATCAAACCTAGTTGTTGTTATGCCAAAAACCTTATATAGAATTTTTCCGCATGCAAATTGCGGGAGGGGGGGGAGGAAAAAAAAAATACAGTATATATATATATATAATATATATATATATATATATATATAATTATATATATATATAGTAGGGTATTTGTTTGCCCTTCTGACTTAACTCAATTACCTGGTGTTGCCCCTTTAAGCTTTGAATATTAAATATAATTAAAATGCTAATATCTTTCACGGATTTTAAATAGTTGATTAAAAAATAAAAAGCCAAAAAACTAAAAAAAAAAAAGAATCCTAACTTTACATTGAAATAAATTTTAAATGCTTTTAATGTAAAAAAAAAAAATGTCGGACCAATTTTTTCTTCGGAATTAAATTTTGTGACATTTTCCCAAGACAGAAACGAATCTCCGTCATTGTATTGTTAATGGTGGGAACATTTCCCTTCATTCCCGCCACTGGAATCAATTTAGAAAAGATAAAGTTTGCTTTCTAAATATAACAAAATATTAAAGGTTATCTCGCTTATATTGAACACAATAGACGTGTGTATATATATATATATATATATATATATATATGTAAGTGAAGAGATATTTCGGTATTGATAAAAACCTCATTTTTGCGTATTTTGATTTTGTCTCCCCTTAAAAATACATTACGTTATAGCAACCAACGAACGATAATAATAATAATAATAATAACTATTTGACAAACAATCCCGACTGTTAATAATATAATTCAACCATACTGCGTTAACTTTACTTATTTTTCTGATATTATAAAAACTTCATTGGTTGACTCGTAACCCTTTGCAATATTAATATTATCTTGTTTAGCAAAGTTTCAGAATAGGTTGAAAATGTTGGATGAATATTGATACTGTATCCACTTAACATTAGTACCAGTTGTAAAAATACTTATATAGCAGACTGTCATGCAGTATTATTAGAAAGTAATAGCCGATATACCGGTAACTTATTTATTGCTAAGATACCGATTATCGTCTTCCCCTCGTCGGTCATCTTCGTCGTCAGGTCAGGTGAGGTCATTCATTTGAGGGGGAAATGAATGATTTACATTGCTGCATATTTACAGTCAGTAATTCGTTCGTGATAAATACAACACTTCCTTTATTTCTATTTATTACGCGATGAATTATATACACTCGCCCCTCCCCCAATGGTGGGGATTTTCTTGCCTTTTCTTCTTAATTTGTCACCCGGAATAACGACAAAAAAAATTGCAGATTACGATATTTTTTACTTGATAATATCGTATTTTAGAAACCTAAGCAAACTATTTAACTAAGAAATAATATTTTAGTATTTTATCTATACTATCTCCGTAATTGAATTAAAGGAATTAATAATAAATTAGTAATTATTTTAATTCATCAAAATATCTAATAAAAATAACTAAAACATAGTTATTAATACTTAGTTTATCAGATTAGTTAAGTAAATTCTTTGTTTTCATCGCGTTTTCATCAACAATTTCATTTTTTGTACTTAGTAGGTTTTTACACTGAACTTCTTCAGTTCACTTACAATTGATAACAAAAATAATGTCAATAACACTTATATTTTATACATTTTATATAATATAATAATAATAATAATAATAATAATAATAATGTACATTGAGTTGGTGTTTATTGACATTTGTTATTGCATTTACAAAGGAATAGGAAGGAATATAAAAAATGGACATCAAAGGACATCAAACACCAACCGACTGGCTGGTCTCTACGAAGCTCTCTTTTTGAAAAGGAAGGTTAAAAGATAGAAGAAAATTTAAATGCAAGAGAAAATTTTAAAGCAAAGCAGAGAGAGAAAGTTGAAAGAGAGAAAGTTGAAAGAGAGAAAGTTGAAAGAAAGGAAGATGAAAGAAAGGAAGGAAATTTATGAGATAAGTGAAAATTGTATAGCGAAGAAGGGAGAATCCGAGTGAAAATTCTACGATACTTTTATGCGCTAACGCATGTTTCTAATTGGGGGTTCAAGGCAAGATAAGCATCTGGTCTCTTTTAAAAGGACTCGATCGAATTACTTTGAACTACGCTGGCTGCCAATCTATTCTGCAAATTAACTATACGATCGAAGAAAAATGCTTAGCTTCATTAGAATAAAAATGTCTACCCACTAATTTCAGACTATTACCGCGAGTTCTATCTGCATTTCTGAAGGTGAAATAAAATATTTTTCGGCGTCGACATTATCAAAACCTTTAATTATTTTAAACTCCTGGATTAAATCTTCTCGAATTCGCCTTTTCACGAGCAAGAATAAATCTGACGTTTCTAAAGGGACAGCGTATGATTTGTTTCTAAGTCTGGGAACCATCTCAGCCCGTCGCTAGACTCTCTCCATTCTACGTCCTGTCGTAAATATGGGGACCAGAACTGAACGCAGTATTCTACGGGGGGGGGGTGTACGAAAGAATATAATAATGTTAGCATTGTTTTTTCGGAGTTAAGTTCAAATGATCCACCAATAAATCTTAAGATTCTACTTGCTTTTCTAACCGCTTCGATGCATTGCTTACTCAGTTTAAGAGTGTCGGCATCAATGATACTTAAATCTTTCTCTTCCGTAACACTCGTTAGTGTCTTGTCTTTAACATTATTTCTATCGACATGCAACATTTTACATTTATTTATATTAAAGTTAATTTGCCAAATTTCTGCCTACTCTAGTAACTTATTAATATCTTCTGGAATCCGCAAACGTTCTGCCGCTGATTTTGTTCGTCCCCCTAGTTCGGTATCATCCGCAAATTTTGAAATTATACTCTTAATTCCTATGTCGATGTCAATGATATAAATAATAAAAAGAATTGGTCCCAGAACTGATGTTTGAGGCACGTCGCTAGTTATACTTTTGCAGATAGACGCTTTGTCATTAATGTCCATTCTTTGTTTACGTCCGTTAAACCATTTTTTAATCCGAGAACATTACCATCAATTCCATTGGACTGAAGTTTAGTTAACAATCTCCTATGGGACACTTCGTCAAACGCCTTTTGAAAATCGAAATATATAATAACATCTACTGTTTTACTTTCGTCGTATATATTTACAATATCACTAAAACAGTCGAGCAAATTAGTAAGACAAGAACAGTTATGCCCAAAGCGGTGTTAAGAACCTTTAATTAAATTATTAACTTTTACGTGATTAACTATTTTGTCCCGAACGATCGTCTCCATAAGCTTATCAACTACCGAAGTCGGACTAATGGAACGATAATTTCGGGGAAGCGATTTGTTCCCTTTATTCAATATTGGTGTAATGTTTGCAAGTTTCCAATCGAATGAAACTTCACCAGATTGTGAAGATTTATTAAAGAGGAGAGACTATCGCGTAACTTATTCTTTAAGTACCCAAGGGTAGAGGCTTATCTGAACTGAAGTTTTATTAGGATTAATTTTACCTATGGCCGAAAGTGCTTCACTTTCATTAATGGTAAAATCGCGAAGCTTTTAATGATCGTCATTAAACATGATTATGAGAGCGAGAATTCATATTTTCGCTAGTAAATACGAAAGATAAGAATTTACTTAAAACTTTCGTCATCGTAAATTCGTTCGTCGTTTTCGTCTATGAGTGGACCAACAGTCTACGAAGATACTTTTTTATACCTAACATAATCACAGAATTTCCTTTGGTTGACTAGTCAGTGTATTTTTTCAGCACGTACCCAGGCCCGAAAATGTCTGTCGATTCCTGTCTGCGGTTCTGGTAATTTAACTAGAATGATGTTGAGTGGAGTGTTGAACGGTTCATCGCTATTCTTGATAAACGCCAGAATGTCAATTTTATTCAATTAAATATATAATCTTTGCATTTGTTTACGCGTCCAAAGAACAACGTCCATATTCAAATTCTGACCAGCTGTACCTTTCGCGTTAAACTTATGGATTTATACACTACATTTAGTATATATATATGTTATTGTACAAGGCCTGGACGGAACAGAAACTGATGATGCATCTTGCTCCTGATGATGTTATGCATAATGAGAGTTGTGTTTAACGCGCATAAAGTAAAAGTAAATCGAAATATGGATGAGACACTCGATGATTCGTTTTAAATAGTTATAAGCGGTGGAAAACCCCGTAGTTGTTTCCCCTCTTTGAGAGAATTCCACGATGTATGCCATCCATAACAACCCCTTTCATACTAAAGAGGACGTCAGTCCAGTTTTGCCACAAAAGAATTGAGGTCTTACCTCTTCTCCTTCGCCATCTCTCTTCCCAAAGCGGAGTCTGAGTGAGGGCATTGAGCGTTGTGCCACAGTCCACATTCCCCTCATATTGTCTCTCTTACCGAAGCGAAGACGCATTGAGGGAATCTCGCGTCGCTGCAACTCGTGGTCCGTCAACCAGTCGTAAATGTCGACCATATCTGCGCATTTGAGGGAAACAAATGGAATTAAAATTATGTCATCACTGTAATTCCCTACAGCTCATTCAGCGAGGATACAACGATAAGCCGTCGGTCCCCGTTCGCAAGAACGTAAATGGCAAAAAAAAAGAAGTCCTCCTGGGAAAGCTTTAGCAAAACTCGACTTTGAAAACAACAACAACAATAATAATAATAATAATAATAATAATAAAAATATATAATATATATATATATATATATATATATAAATGGCTCTGTTGCGTTGTTTGAAAAGCACATATAATGGAGAAAATCTGCTACTGAATTTTAATTAAATTTATTATAGAGAATTGAGCATGTTATTTTGTTTTATTAAATTTGGAGGACCTTTTTTTTTTAAATGAAAATTTCGTTTATCAAATTCAAGTTTTAATTTCGGTACAATGAAATAATGTTTTGCTGTTATTGTTAATCTAGATGGAAATATTATACAGTATATATATATATATATATATATATATATATATATATATATATATATATATATATATATATATATATATATAAAGAGGATAATGAACCCCCACGTCAACATTATAATGATTTAATATTAGAAGTTTCCGGAAGTCAAACTCCCATCATCAGTGGTATGTTTAATTTATATGCGGAATTATAGTCATTAAACTTAAACATACCACTGATGATGGGAGTTTGACTTCCGAAACGCCTGATATTAAATCTTCATTATGTTGACGTGGGCGTTGATCATCCTTTTTATTCTTAAATGCCGGTTCAACCTAAGAACACTCCTTTCTCTACAATTATATATAATATTTATTACACGCAGACCGTGCACGGGACAAGGAACTCTTCTGGGATATTAAATCCACTATAGTTCGAATAAGTAATAGCAAATACCGAAATTTTTTCTTTTTTATGATGGAAGCCCAACGTAGTGGGAAACGGGTCACTAGCTAAGAGGCGATCCATAGCTCTAACTCCCGGATTATTATTACTAGCATCAGCGGGATTCGAACCCCCGACGTCAGTATATTCACTTCGCTCATAAGGAAACGATGTCCTATTAAACTACGGACGCTGGTAAAAGTATCGTACGTACTTTATAAATAAGAACATGACGCAATACTAATCTGATGACAAACTATAGATCGCCTTAAAGAGACTTTCGAACACCGTCTGTGGCCAGGGCCGGCGAAGGATTGGTATATGGGCCTCCACTGTTTACTCAGTATTTTATTATTAATGTTTTTTGTGTACATAACAAGCAAACTGATTATATGTCCAAGTCACTATTCAAAACATACAGTATGAATAAACAACTCAGAAGAAAATGATCATTTTATTTTTCGAATCAATTATATTAATTGTATCACCATACAATTTACAAATGCAGTACCAGTCCATGCAGGCAACACAATTGTTTACCGCAAGATTTTCATAATTAAAAGTGTACTTTCTTTGCCTTCTCTCTAGCAAAGTGGTAAATGATTCTGATGAAATTTAAAGTAAGGGTTAACTGGCTTTCAATTACAATGGCTCCCAGATCTGTCAGTCGGTCTTGGGCATTGGTGGACCGCGGATAATATCTTATCCGTTTCAGTTTGACTATGATAATCTCTATAAAATGTATGTTTATTAATTATATTTCCTCTCTGTTATTTAATCAATTGCTTTATTAATATTTTGAGATTTTATCCCCCCTCTTTCCGGACCCCTGGGATTTAACCCGGCTTCCCCGCCCTCTCGTCGGCCCTGTCTGTGGCAACGTGTAAAACTGCATTGTCTTAAATTATAATGACCGATCGTAGCCTTCTGCCCCACTGTCGAACTACTGTAGAAATGGTGTCTTGATCGAGCTCATTCCATACTGTTAAAACGCACTCTCGAGGCTGACTGATATGTTGAATAATAATTTGTCCGTAAATTTTGTCAACGCAATGTCCTCAGAAGCGCACAAACCAACAATTGGTCATTTGGATAATAATGGAGGACACACTGAACACTTGCCGCTTTAACAATTTATTCCATCGGATTTTGTTCAATGTAAACTTCCTTAATTAATGTTCAGTTAAGTCTCTTAATTGGCGTCTTTGACAACTTTATTTTTTAACAACTTTTGTTCAAGTTTAAGTTGTAAAGAGACTTGTAATTTTGTAGAGAGATTTGTAAAAAAGACTACTCATCCGATTTAAATAAACTACCTCTCATTTTAAGGACAATATAAAAGGTTAAATATATATATATATATATATACAGTATATATATATATATATATATATATGAAAAATTATTTCACGAAAGTGACACGTGAAAAGTATTTATGATGAATAAAACCACGAAGGAAAAAAGAAACACAAAGGGGTGCTCAAGCGCTTTCGTCTAATGACATCCTCAGGAACACTCAGTGTTCCTGAGGATGTCATTAGACGAAAGCGCTTGAGCACCCCTTTGTGTTTCTTTTTTCCTTCGTGGTTTTATTCATCATATATATATATATATATATATATATATATATATATATATATTACGGGTGGATCTTCTTTCAATACAGAAATACTCTTATGAATATGAAAATAAAAACCCACTCTAATAGACAGAGTTTATTTCCACGACAGTTTCGACGCCCACTGGCATCCTCCTCGGGTGGATACAGAAACACGAATGAACCAAAACAAGAGGGAAAAGCAGTCCAGGGACCGACCGTTAAGAAATTCGCACCTAGGTTAGATCCCATTCTCCCGACACCGGAAGGGCATTTTCATTAAGTACATTCGCGCAAATTATTAAAACTATCTTCCTCTTCTAAACATACAGATTCTATTATATTTTTTACATAATTATTACATTTATTATTAAATTTATTACATTTAATATTGCATAATTATTTATTACAGAAATTATAAATTTATTAATACATTGGTTATTACATTATTGTTTATTATACAGAACTTATAAACCGAAAAACGAATGAAAAAAGCCGATTAGGAAACAATCCAGAAACCAATGAGAAATTCGCACCTAGGTTAGATACCGTTCTCCCGACACTGGAAGGGCATTTTATTACAGGGTCCGCTTACAAGTACATTCCCACCCTGTAATAAAATGCCCTTCCAGTGTCGGGAGAACGGTATCTAACCTAGGTGCGAATTTCTCATTGGTTTCTGGATTGTTTCCTAATCGGCTTTTTTCATTCGTTTTTCGGTTTATAAGTTCTGTATAATAAACAATAATGTAATAACCAATGTATTAATAATTTATAATTTCTGTAATAAATAATTATGCAATATTAAATGTAATAAATTTAATAATAAATGTAATAATTATGTAAAAAATATAATAGAATCTGTATGTTTAGAAGAGGAAGATAGTTTTAATAATTTGCGCGAATGTACTTAATGAAAATGCCCTTCCGGTGTCGGGAGAATGGGATCTAACCTAGGTGCGAATTTCTTAACGGTCGGTCCCTGGACTGCTTTTCCCTCTTGTTTTGGTTCATTCGTGTTTCTGTATCCACCCGAGGAGGATGCCAGTGGGCGTCGAAACTGTCGTGGAAATAAACTCTGTCTATTAGAGTGGGTTTTTATTTTCATATTTTGACCTTCACGTAGAAAAAAAGTGTTTTTTTTGCATCTCTTATGAATAATTTGTTAGTATATTTTTTTGTTTATAAATTATATATTTTTTAAACCTTTCCTTCTCGTATTACCAATTTTTTTGTTATTGTAAATTAGGTGTATCATCTGGAGTCATACTGATTTCTTTTAGTAAATCAACAGGTCCTCGCACGAGTTTAATTCCATCTTCGCGAGGCTGCGAATCCCTCCCCGGACTTTGTGACTCGTGACTTTAACGATTAAGGGGGTACGTCAAATTGATGGAAATGATTAAATTGTAGGTCCCCTCTGCAATATGACCTTAGACCTTACGAGGGGGGCTTAAACAAGCTAAACACTCGCTTTTTAACATCCTTAAATGCAGCGGCTAAAAGCCAATCATTATTGAGTTTTCTTAAAAAAAATAGATCCCTGATTGATACAAGGATGACTACATCATTTTTCTTAGAATGGGTAAATAAAAATTTGTATACTGAGTTTTTGCGTCGTAGCAGCATGGTTTGTTTCTGATTGTACGTTATCCCTTATTGCATAATCATGGTAAATTATACCAAGGGTATATTTTACCCAGGTTATAAAATAAGGGTTAAACTGGTGGTTACAGCCGCCATATGTTTTTCACCAAGGCGTCACAAAATGTCGAAAACAGCTTTATATCCGCAGTTGACAGACGACGTGATTAACCTGATTTAGAGCGCCTAATGGATGTCCACCACATGTATATTCTTTACAGGAATTTTTGGTCAAAATTGATGATCTATTTTTACCTAATCTTGACAAGTTATTTTGGATCACCTGAAGATCAGGGCCTCCAGCCTTCGTTAGTTAACTAACGAAAAGGCTAACTAACGAAAATATCACGACTTAACCTAACCAATCGTTAGGTCAACTGTACGCCCTTGACGATTGGTTACGTTAAGTCGTGATATTTTCGTTAGTTAGCCTTATAAGGCTAACTAAAGAAGGCTGGGGGCCCTGATCTTCAGGTGACCCGTTATTTTCTGCACTGAAGAGTTTATATTATTACGGGGAATTTCGAAGAGCGCTGAAATGATATTTAAGCTTAAACAAATAATTTCTAAACGTGTCTCACAAACCTGCGTATCAAACTCTCGTTCTTCTTTACTTAATGTAAAGCATACTCGCTCGCGAAAACTGTGCTAACATCCCTTAAACAATGTTTATTATTCCGAGACGAGCAGTAAAAATATTAACTAATCACCGCTGATTTTTAGACTCGTACGAGTGCATTCCTTAGACTTAAATTGTTAAAGATAAAAAAAAAAATGTATGAAAATGACGCAATTCATTTACAAATGTATACTGTATAACCAAGTTAATTTACACCGTATTAATAAATACTTTGTAATTCATCAAGACACTGATTCCTCTCATCATTGGATTAAAACTAAGCAAGTTATCTCTACTCACTTATTTTCAATGGCCTGAAACAAAGGAATGATTTGAACGCTGATCTTGACAATATTTTTCATCTATCAGTGATTAAAAACAAACTAAAACCTCTATATATATATATATATATATATATATATATATATATATATATAATCAATGCAATTTGGAATACGCGAAACCAAGTCCAACTAGGTTTAGATACAAGGGTGTGGGGGCAAGGCAATGTAGTATGTATTCGACTTCAAAATGAAACTACAGGATAATCATACAAGAGTTTGCCTTGCATTACCTTGCGTTGAGCAAGCAAAACTCAAAACTTTTTTACAAAATAACATTATTTTTTGTTACTAGTTTAAAGGTTACAGGTTTAAAATGCTTCAATTAAGGTTACGACAAAGCATCTTTATCGTGAGAAGCACATTAAAAGAGTCTTTGTTCTAACCTTAGTTGAGGCATTTTGAATCTGTAACCTGTAAAAATAAAATGTATATTTGGTAAAAGATATTGACATTTGCTTCTCTTATCTTGTATGGTTATCCCGTAGTTTTATTTCAAAACCAGGTGCATTTTTTCCCACATCCTATAATATCTTTTTGAGTGCTTTTGATGGGTTCGAACTACGGTTCAGTATTCTTACGGAATCTGCCTTTTCTCTCGTTCTGTAACACACACACACACACACACACACACACACACACACACACACACTAAATTATATATATGTGTTTTTTTATGTCATTTCTAAGCTTAGGGACACAACCTTCGAGTATGTTCCATACATATATTATTATGTAATGGGTTCGCGTCTTCTTTCTTGGGAGTAGAGTTTCAGGGATTGTAGTCGAGACCAGTAGTGTTCACCTTTCGTTTCCTCTATCTTAGACGTAAAAGTGCTTTGTATGGCTTCTATGTTTGCAGTGTCTCATTTTCTGTATGGGCTTGTAAGTACTGAACAATACTCAATTATTGGTAGGGTTAAACTCTTCCATAATTTGAGCATGATATTTGCTTTTTTGTTGCGCAAGCTCTTCCAGATAATTCCCATTATTTCTGTAGCTGTTGTGATTTTAATGTTATAGTGTTCTTTAAATTTTGCATCCGATGACGTTATTATTCCAAGATCCCTGACTTGTGGGTTTGGTGTTATTTGTTTGGCTTGCAGTATTTTGTACCCGTTATTCCGTAACACCTTGTTATCATATCTTATAAGTTAGAATATTTCTTCGTTGAACTTCATATTGTTGTTTCCGCCATTTGAATAATGTTTCGATGTCATTTCGTAATTTTTCTATGTCATCTTCGTTCGATATTTCCTTTCATATCTTTGTGTTGTCCGCGAAACACGATACGACACTGTCATCAATATTCGCAAACATTATAAACAGGAAGGGAGCTAACACTGTACCTTGCGGGACAGAGCCGACGACTTTGAGACTTCAGATTTGACTATTTACTATCACTTTTTGGGTTCCTTTGGTAAATAAAATTAAAGATCCATCATCGCAGCTTACCAATAACTCCTGTACTCTCAAATTTGTGTGCTATAATTCCATAATCACATTTGTTGAAGACTTTGGCAAAATCAGTATATATATATATATTACATCTATGTTTTGACCTCGACACAATGTTTCCATTATTTTCTTTTGGTGGTCTAATAACTGTGATAGGTATGATCTTCCAGCCCTGAAGCCATGTTGGTTCGGAATGACTGAATTCTTTTCTCGTAGCTTAGCAATTTGGCCTCAAATATATATACATATATATACACAACCTTACAACCTTACAAAGGTTCCGCGCGATGATTTCTCATTTCGCGAAGGTCAAGCTTGTCCCCTCCTCTCGAGTTGGCCTGGTGAAGTAGTGAGTTGGATTCTTGCGCTCTCCACCTCACATAGCCAGGTACGCCCGGCTCATCGGGGATTGTTCTGAGCCAGGCGTCTAGTCTTCTTTTGAAGATTTCCACTGCAACTCCCTTCGTGTTTCTTAGGTCTTTGGGCAACTGATTAAACAGTTTTGGTCCTCTCACTACAAAACTATTTTCTTTCAGGGTTAAGGATATTCCCTGTCTCGCCTTCAATTTGGGAATACGACACAGTCTACCGCTTCTACTTTCCATCGTTGTTTGGGGAGTTATGGGATTCAGAGTAAGATTAGGGACTAGTTTCTCCATTATTTTCCAAGTGTAAATAATGGTGTATCTCTCTCTTCTCCTTTCCAGTGAATATAGGTCTAGTTCTCGTAACCTTTCCCAGTAATTTAGTTCTTTGCACCCATTGCTCTTGGCTGTGAAGCTTCTTTGGATCCCCTCCTGCTGTCTAATGTCTTCTTTTTTATATGGGGAAGTTAGGACCGAGCAGTATTCTAATTTGGGTATGATCAGAGTTTTCAGTAGAGGAATCATTACATTCCTATCCCTTCGTTTAAAGGTTCTCAATATCTGACCCGTTATTCTCTTTGCTCTGTTTACTGCTATCTTATTTTGTGTTTCAAATTTCGCATCATCTGTCATTACAACCCTAAATCTTTTGCTCTGGAATTTCTCTGAATTTCCTGTCCATTTGGGATATAATATTCCATGCACTTTAGGTCTTCTCTTTTTCCGTACCATAATAGCTGAAATTTCTCGGTGTTAAACTTCATATTGTTGTCTTCAGTCCACTTGTAGATTTTGTTTATGTCGGTTTGTAGAGATCCTATGTCTTCTGGGTTTCTTATTTTTCTACTGATCTTTGTGTCATCCGCAAAGGATGTTACTGTGCTGTCTCTGGTAACGTCCTCATCTATGTCAGTTAGCATGATTATGAAGAGTAGTGGAGCTAATACTGTTCCTTGTGATACTGAGCTGAGGACCTCTGATTCTGATGAAGATACTCCTTGTACTGTAACGACTTGCTTCCGCTCACTAAGGAAATTATATATCCATTTCCCTACTTTTCCTGTTATTCCCATATATTTCAGTTTATGTATTATGATTCCGTGGTCACACTTGTCGAACGCTTTAGCAAAGTCTGTGTATAGTACATCATAGTTTTCATTACTTTCAAGTGAATCAATAATGTTGTTGTAGTTTTCCATTAGTTGTGATAGGCATGATCTGCCTGATCGAAACCGTGTTGGTTATCATTGAATTTTTTCTGAGTTTCCAAAAAGTCATAGATTTTCTGTCTAACTATTCTTTCAATATTTTAGTGAGATGAGATGTAGGCGACACTGGCCTATAGTTTTTGGCCTGGGATCGATCTCCTTTATATATTGGGACTATTTCGCGCTCTTCAGGATGCCCGGTATTTCTCCCGTGTCTAATGATCGTCTCCATATCCAGTATAGGGGCTCAGCGATTGCATTCTTGCAGTTTTTGATCAGTGTGGCATTCCATTTATCCGGTCCTGCCGCTGAGTGTGTTTTTAGTTTCCCTATGGCTTGTGTAATAAGCACATCGGACACAAAAATTAGTCACCCCTCTCAGAATGTACCTAATAACGTGTGACGGCGCCTCTGGCCTTCATAACCGCACGAATCCGGCGAGGCAGAGAGACTACGAGGTTGTGCATGTACTGAACATCGATTTGCTGCCACTCGTTCATCAGCCGGTCCCGAAGTTCCGCCAGAGTCCGTGAGTGTCTATTCCTGCGCTTCACTTTCTGTTTTCCAGCCTGAACAACACCTTCGACGCATTCAGGATTAAAGGCTTCATTGGACCTGCGATGTACTCGTCGCCTCCCATCATTGGAGAACAAACAAAAACGGGACTCATCGGACCAAATTACACGTTTCCAATCTGCCGCAGTCCAGTTTTTTGTGCCTCTGAGCCCATTTATAACGTGCCAATTTGTGACTTGCTGTTAACAGCGGCCTCTTCCGTGTACCCTGCTCCAGATGTCCATCGCATGCAGTTCTCGTCGCAATGTCCGTTCGGAATTGGTCGCTGGAGAACCTCATTGGTTTCTTGGAGCAATTGTTCTCTGGTTTGAAAACGATTTGCAGTTACTAGATGAGAAACATGGCGGCGACCCCTATTGTCGAGAATTGTTTTCCGGCCACAGTTACGCGTCGATTGTCAGTTGATTGCGAACTACACCACTCTTTGTAAACTCGCTGGACAGTACGCGTTGACACACCAACAAATTGGGCTACTTCAGACATTTTGTACCCTGGGCTCTGCCAAACACGATGGCTCCTTTTGCACTGAGTAACGTCTGCCTCACGACCCATTTTGCAGACTATATCCAACACACTTTGTTCTTCACCACCTCACGAAACAGATCTGATCCTGTGTGCTACATCACCGCTACTTGTCACTTACCAATGCTACATCAGCGCCTCTGTGTGACCTTGAACTTCCTACTATCGGTGCTATTAGGTGTGACTAATTTTTTGTCCGGTGTGCTTATCATCCGTCGTAAAGTCGAAATCCGTTATACTTCCCCTTGTGGTTCTTCTTCAAAGAACGCGTTTCTATCGCAAATCAATTTGTCAGTTTTTGGGATACTGAAAGATGATTCATACTGAGCTTTTAATATTTCAGATACTTCTGTTAGATCATCAGATAATCACTGTTCTCATTTTTTAAAGTCCGATAGTCGCTTGGTTTTTCGACTTCCTTTTTGCGAATTATATATATATACAGTAATATATATATATATATATATATATATATATATTTATTTATTTATTTAACCGTAATAGAAATTTTAATAATTAAAAACTCGAAAAATAAATTTAAAAAACTTTCAGTGGACCTCACCCCCCCCCCCCCCCCCCCCGCCCATCATCAGACTACTAAAACATTACAAAACGTAAAACTAATTAAAAACAAGGAAAAGAACCAAACTCACAGAGGGAAAGGGAAAAAAAGTTCCCCCTTGAACATTATTTAACTTTGTTTTTAATTATTTTCAAATTTTTCTTTTTTGGGGGGTGGGTGGGTGGGTGGGTGGGGGGTTGTTTAATTTATTTATTTATTAATGTTTCAACTAGCTGCCTCTACCCCACATTATTACATTATTAAACTAATACTATCTAGTGACACCATCAACGAATTGGTTCTCGTCGTTCTTGAGTCCACTTACCGCTTTCCTACCACCATGGTACTGAGGAAGGTGGTCCTACCTGACGAAAGTGGTAGAGAGGGGAGAGGACTACTAACATCCATTTCGAAAACATCATCGTGAAAGTAGTTATCAATTAGCAAGCTACGTCCTTTCTCTTAACACTTTGGCACGCATTCATAGTTTAAGCGTATGAAGAGAGAACCATCTTTTCACGCAGAGCAGCATCATTCCGCCCATACGCCCATACATCTTGAATACCGTGTCTGTGACAAGCGTGCTAATTGAATTTTATTAATTTTCCTCCCTTATTTCCATTAATTAAAATTTACTTAAAAATGTTCCCCTAAAAATAAATTTTCTTTGTCATATTCAAAATTAGAAAACGGAAATTGTCTTAAAATTTGTTTCATTAAATATTAACATTTTTAATTCAATAGTGCTTAAAATGTTTAATTTGAGAACGAAAATAAACTTTGAGAAATACTTTTATTTCATTTAACATTCGATTTCATTATATTCTATGAAGGTTCCAAATTTTTAATTAATTCATTTTGACCGAAAAGGAGATATGGCGAAATGATAACGTTGTAAAATGAACACATTCAGTGGTTCAAATTTGCCTTGAGTGACATCTCGAGAGGTTTTTCAATTAGCGAAACGCTTAATAAAATGATGATGCGTTCGCGCTTCGGGCGCGCAATTAATGTTTCAAGCATTCTCGACGTGGAGCGAATTTGAGGAGGAAACTTAGTAGAACCTAGTAAGTGGAAGGTGTCTCGGAGATCACGACGCGACGGGCTTGAAGTGGTAATAAAGTAGGGATGTCAGAGACTCGGATTAAAAACAAATCAGATGACAGTAGATTTTGGCCAAAGAATAAAAAAAAAAAAAAAAAGCAGCAAACAAGATCGCGATGTATTGGAAATAAAGGACCTTTTCCAGTTTGTGTACCGTTTTTCATATAATTTATTTTTTAGAATATTTTTGTTAAAACTAACGAAAATATCACGACTTAACCTAACCAATTATCAAGGGCGTACAGTTGATCTATTATTAATTATAACATTGTTTGTTTCTGGAATAGTATTTACTAATAGATCAACTGTACGCTCTTGATAATTGGTTAGGTTAAGTCTTGATATTTTCGTTAGTTTTAACAAAAATATTCTCAAAAATAAATTATATGAAAACGGTACACAAACTGGAAAAGGTCCGAAATAAATTGTATTTAGCTACACAGATATTCACTAATTTTTACTCTGAAGCGAATCGCTCGTACAAAATATATATATGCGCGTGTATTAATTGAAGAGATGTTTACATTGTATTAAAACTCTGTGTGACGTAAACTTTGTACAACGCAAAGAAATCTGCTGTTTTAATCAACTCTGTATAATTAATCTTCTTCTCAACCGTATAAATCGCAGAGGGTAAAAATGGTGATTTTTATGTTAGTCGAAAGTGTACCGGCGAAGTACCGTCGAAAACCCGAGATTAAATACCATACAGTAGTGCTTCCAAATAGGACGGTTTAACTACAAAAAACCATTTTTATTTCAAGAGAAACTTTTTTTTTAAATAATTAAAAAAAATTAAAAACAAATTATTTATTATTTTAAAGCGGGTTTCTATTATTTTTTTCTCTTATCTGAAGATAACTTATCTCGTGATGTAAACTTGCGAGTGTTCATTGCGAGGAGGTCTTCTAAGATGAAGAGACGAACGCGAAATTTAATTTAAAAATAATAAATATTGGACGAGTGTACACTGACGGAGGAAAGAAGAAGGCCGAAAAATTATTAAAAGAAAAAGTATCATTGGTAGAGAAAAAAAGAGCCTCGTGCAATACCTTCGCCTTCTGTGACTAGGTACTAAATGCACTTATTTTTCCATATATACAGGGTGTCCGAGAATTATCTGTACAATTTTTGGCTGTTATTAAAAGTCAACCATGAAGTGTAGAAATTGCAGTTTTGTCCCATTTTAGAGAGAATCTCATTAAGTTTTTTCTGATACCAAGTTTTGACAAGTTTTTTAGAAATTCCAGTGTGTCCGAACATTATCTGTAAAATTTCATCTTTTAATAAAATTCTTGATAACACACGTAAAATTCTTAAACAAGATTATTTAGAATCTGTATTTTCAAAAGTTTCTTTTATTAAAGTAACGTTGTTACAAACATTCGATATGTGCACCATTAGTGATTCGCAAAACATCCAATCGATACTCCAAATGTTGCCATGTACGCTGCAGCATATCCACATCAATTCGCTCAATAGCAGCTGTGATTCTTGCTTTTAAATCATCAATGTCTGTCACCCGCGTACATTTCTAAAAACTTGTCAAAACGTGGTATCAGAAAAAACTTAATGAGATTCTTTGTAAAATGGGACAACACTGGAATTTCTACACTTCATGGTTGACTTTTAATAACAGCTAAAAATTGTACAGATAATTCTCGGACACCCTGTATATATATTATATATATATATATATATATATATATATAGATATATATATATGAACAAAACATCAAACGACTACACTGAAAGTATATTATAGAATTTTTTACATGCAAAAAACGTTGGATCACCTGAAGATCAGGGCCCCCAGCCTCAATTACCAATACCGAGAATATCACGACTTAACCTAACCAATCGTCAAGGGCTACAGTTGACTTAACCGGGCATTCAATTTAATTTATTATTATATTTGGTACTGTAAAGCAAAAAACAAGAATACATGGGGGCCCTGATGTTCAGGTGATCTAAAAACGTTTATAATGACTTCTCTGTGGTTAAAGTTACTTAACCCGTCACAAGCCATTGTTTATCGAATGTTAATAGAATTTATATCCATCAGAAAGTATCTTAAATATTTTGCGCGTGCGTCTGGCACCGTAACGGAACATAATGAAAAATACAGCACTTCTCGGTGCGACGCACATGTTTTTGTTGTATAACTCAATTCCTCATCTTTCATTTCCTTCAAATGTACGATAACTTACAATGCAATACATGGCAGCGCGATGTTAAATAAATAATAATATATATTATACAGTAGTTGTCGAAAATTATGAAACGCAATTATACACCTTCGATAGGGTGTGAATTTTAGATTACATTTCGTAAAGCTTTCAATCTCACATCTGAAGGACCAGTTATCATACGTAACAATATATAAATGATAAATAAGAATATAAATTATTAATAAATGGAACGAAATTGTAATTAATACAAATTAAACTAACTCAGTATTAAATCCTGACCTACAAAAAGGTTTGGTAATAATTAACAATCCTGACCGACAAAAAGGTCTGTAGTAATTAAAAATCCTAACGTACAAAAAGGTCTAGCAATAACATTGCTGACCTAAAAAAAAAGTCGGAGCAAGTGTAGTTTACGTCCCCCTGCAAAAGGGGACACAAACTACACTAAGTCAAAGTTGGGGAAACGTAAACTACACTAGGCACCACAGGGGGACGTAAACTACACTTGCTCCAAAAAGTCTAGCAATAAATAACAATCCTGACCTACAAAAGGTCTGGTAATAATTAACAATACTGATTTAAGATTAATCCAAACAGCAGAACGTAATAAATCGTCTTTGGACCTCAGCCTGGTCAACGTCTCAGAATTGTGAACCTTGACAATTCGATGTACGTTCGCTTCAAAATGAATCACAAATCAAATACATTTACGATAAATGCGACTCAAACTCAGTGTTTGAATCACTAATAAATTCAAATAAAACTCTGTCCAGCTTAAGTCAAGTGAAACCTAGTCCTAGACAATAAGTAATTTAGCAAATATACGCTGTTTAAGTGGTGTAAAAGTTATAATCAATGCGGCGGCTAAAGGCTGAGTGACTTCGTCAGTTCGCTGTGACTGCCATATATCATCGTGCCTTTGGTAAGCATTTGCTACACATTTCACTCGTTTCACTGAAACGTTACTCAGGGTTACCATGCAAATAAATGTATAGATATACGATATTATAATTGTTTATTATAACAGTCTAATTCCGGTCGTCGACTGCATAAGGGTTTGCTCGGAGGTTCACTTTTTCAAATGGTCGAGGAACCCACTAACCGAACGCAATATTCTAGATTTAGTTTTAAGTACAGAACTAGACTTAATTCGTAATATCTCTGTAGGAGACTACTTCTCCACCAGTAATCATGGGCGAATGACATTTGAAATTAAAGTTAATGCTCGGAGAATCTGGAATACGTTTTGGATTTTAAAAGAGCTAAATTTTGTGACGTGAAACTGCAACTTTCGACCCATAAGTGGGATGAGGTTCTATCGCGTGATAATATAAATGGTACATGGATTTATTTTTTAATTATTTTAAATATTTAGAATCGAGTAATATCCTATAACGTAAAAAGAGGCTGGCGAAGTCTGTTAAACCTAAATGGTGGCATGCTGAAATTAAAAGTAGCTTTAACGTTAAAAAGGAACGCGTATTTTAAATTTAAAAGAGACAAATAATAATTTATCCGATGAAAATGCTTACGAACTATTGAGAAGGCGAAGCCAAAAAACTTATTAGAAAAAGTTAGCGCAACTATGAGCTCTATTTGATGAACCAAATTAAATCGAATCCGAAGGAATTCTATAATTATGTTACGAATAAAAAAGTAGCTTCACACACACTATTTATTGGTCCACTCATAGGCGAAAATAACGAACAAATTTACAATTACTTACGAATGATGAAAGTTTTAAATAAATTCTTCTCTTTCGTGTTTGCTAACGAAAATATGAACAACATTCCCATTCCCGTAATCATGCTCAGCGATGATCATGGATCATTTAAAGCTTCGCGATTTTACCATTGTGAAATAGCCATAGGTCAAATTAATCCAAATGAAACTCCAGGTCCAGATAAGCTCTACCCTAGGTAGATAATAATAATAATAAATCGTGACAGTCTGGAGAAGGTCCGTTCGATTGGAAACTTGCAAACATTACGCTAATATTTAAAATAGGGGATAAATTGCTTCCGGGAAACTATCATGCCATTCGTCTGACTTCAGTAGTTGGTAAGTTTTTGTAGACGATCGTTCGGGACAAAATAGGTAATCACTTAGAAATGAATAAGTTAATCAAGGATTCTCAACACGGATTTCGACGTAATTGTTATTGTCTTACTAATAAGATCAACTTTTTTTAATGAGATTGTATATATATATATATATATATATATATATATATATTATATATATATATATGACGAGAGTAAAATGGTAGATATTATATATTTGAATTTTCAAAGAGCGTTTGATAAAGTGCCCCATAGAAGATTATTAGCTAAATTTGAAAATTGGCTTAGTGGACGTAAACAAAGCGTGGTCATTGATGGCAAAGCGTCTAACTGCAAAAGTGTAACTAGCGGCGTGCCTCAGGGATCAGTTCTGGGACTGGGTAGGGTTGCCAGATTTTGTCCCGCATTCTGCGGGCCAAAATCTTTTCTGAGTTTTTTTTTTTTTTTAAGACCAATTTTTTTTTCAAATTGAACCTAGATTCCTTCAATGGTTAAAACAAACAAAATTAGGAAATTTTTATTAAAAAAATGCTTAATAATGCTTGCTTTTTGGATCAAATGTAGAACTGTCCCGCAGAATGCGGGACGTCTGACAACCCTCGAACCAGGTCATTTTATCATTCACATCAATGACATCGACACTGGAATTATTAAGAGTATAATTTCAAAATTTGCGGATGCTACCAAACTAGGGGCACGAACAAAATCATTATCGATAATGCTTATCGTATTCATTATAATTATTATTCGACAATATTATAAATTATAAAATGTATACGAAATTATAAAATTATCCGCGATACCATCTGTGCGGTTATATAATTTGTCAATTTAGTGTGGGTACCAACAAAGTTATGCGCACCATTTCACTGTGAAAACCATTTGGGGGTAAAGGCCTAATACCCATCTTTACAATGTTCAGGTTCGTTCTTGATGATCGTTCATGTCCAAACAACGTTTGCCATCCACCCACGAACGGACCAATAGATCAGATCAACCACCATTCACCGACCCACCGACATTCGGGGTCACCGATAGAATGGTCCTCACCCCGGGAGAGAGAAACACCGCATACAACACATAAAATCGCACCACCATGCTTGATATCACGAGTCGCCACTGATATATATATATATATATATATATATATATAATATATATATAATATAATATATATATATATATATATAAAAGCTAAAATTTAACAAAATTAAAAATATTCATATTACAAGAATTAAAGAGTCGAAGTTTACGGCTTCTGTTACACTCGTAAAGTCAGGTGTGTATTTTAGAATCGTTTTATATTACAAACGAAAGCCTTAACGAGTGAAACTGTCGCCATAAACTTCTAGCCTTTATTTAATATCATATGGTTAGTTTACATTTTGTTAAATTCTAACCAATTAACAATTTTATTTATAGTGTTTTAGTTTCCTGAAGGAAGGTGCAACAGCCTGTAGTTAACGAAACGTTGGAATAAATAATCAGTCCACTGAACGTTTCCTTCAACACACACACACACATATATATATATATATATATATATATATTCTTTTGTCATTACCCTAAAATTTAAATCAGCATCTTATTACAAACTTTGAAAACCAATTTCATTTGCATTTTAAAAATGTTGCAATAATTTGCTTGTTTAGTGAACTTTGCTCAATATTCGAGGTGAAGGTATTAAGGAACACCTCGAATTTACATGGAATAAAAAATTATGGTAATCAACTCGAGTCAAGTCTAATCAACAAATGAGAGAGAGAGAGAGAGAGAGAGAGAGAGAGAGAGAGAGAGAGAGAGAGAGAGATTTTTATGAACTCAAAACCCGGCGTCTACTGTCACTCCTACAAAACTTTTACATACGAGTTAAATGTCAGTTACACATTTTAACGTAACTTTTTTGTAACATTGAAGTGAATGGTCAACATTAGCGTAACATTTCCAGCTTTAACAAAATTTAACAAAATTAAGACTTTTTTCCCTCTATTTCATTCCGTAACTTTTTAGTATTGAGGAAGTAAGATCTTTACTCAATATTTCGTTCCGTAACGATTCCGTAACCTTTGTTGTTGTTGTTGTTTTGCTCTTATTGCTTAACTTTTAAACTGTTTAAATTTGGTTGATAAAATCAAATGAAACGTGGATGACCTCTGAGTAATGCTGTACCGTTGATGTAATGAATGTCATGCCATTTTGTAGTTTAAATCTAATTACCAATAAACTACAAATATTGAAAAAAATATGACATATTAAAATTAATATAACAAATAATAATTGCCCCCAAATCTTTTTGAGAAAGTTTACAAATCTTGAATCTTTATTGTCAGTAACCAAAACATATTAACAACGTTATAGGTCATTTTTATTAATACTTTCTCATTCCAAAAAAATGTTATCAATCCTTTTGGTCATATATATATATATATATACAGTGTACAGGGCGTCCCAAAAAAATGTATACACACTTTAACAGCTGATAGCTCAATTGATGTTTCTTTCTTTCCAAGTTAAACCCATTAGAATTAATAATGGCAGTCAGACTAAGCTTTGAACAAAGGAAATTCATTCTAAAATGCTACTGGAAGTGTGAAAACGCAGTTGAAGTGCAAAGACAGTTTAGGAGGGAGTTTCAAACAGATCCACCAACGCGACTTACCATCACTCGAATTAGAGATAAGTTTGAAGCCGATGGAACTGTTCAGAATGTCCACAAGAAGCGTTCCGGAAGACCACGGACATCGACAAGCCCCACAAAGCAAGAAAGAGTACTGGAAACGTATCACCAAAGTCCAAGAAAATCTGTGCGGCAAGCGAGTCGTGAGGTAGGAATTTCAGAATCGTCTGTCCAACGCATTTTGAAGCGCTGTCAATGGAAAAGTTACATTCCAAGATTAGTCCATGCTATTAATGAAGATGATGATGATGATCCGGACCGAAGAGTGGAGTATTGCGAGTGGTACTTGGCACGATGTGGATGTGGATTGGACGAAGGGGTTTCGTAGAATACCCTCCGCGTTCACCAGACCTCACACCACTAGACTTTTTTTATGGGGATACTTAAAAGACAAAGTCTACGCTATAAAACCTGCAACAGTCGCTGAATTGAGAGCAGCCATTGAACGAGAATGCACACAAATACCAAACGAAATGTTTCGTGATGTTTGCGATTCCATTGCTTCGCGTTATCAGCAGTGCCTGGACCAGAACGGACGTCAGTTTGAAAACAGGCGTTGACAAAACAATTAAATAATGTCTGTAGATTCTATTACATTTTGAAAATGAAATATATTTTAATAAACAC
The DNA here is from genome assembly GCA_023014485.1 of Bathynomus jamesi. NCBI lineage: Eukaryota > Metazoa > Arthropoda > Malacostraca > Isopoda > Cirolanidae > Bathynomus > Bathynomus jamesi. Next base: position 131,996 of record JAJOZX010001022.1, on the reverse strand, counting down.
TGCATTTATAAGTATTTAAAGTGTGTATACATTTTTTTGGAACGCCCTGTATATATATACACACACACACACGTATATAAATCAGGGTTAGGGGATCGATAAATGCTGGAATCGACAGGACTGAAATTATTTAACGAACTGAAATTCTAAAAAAAAAAAATAAAAAAAAATGGCACCGAATAAATATGAAAAACCAAAATCCAAATTGAAATTAAGAAGAAAAAGAACCCTAAAACCATTATCGAAATAGAAATAAATAGAAATTTTTATTCAATTTTTATTTACGGCCTACTAATTCCATTTACGCTAAAATATGAAAAATAGAAGGGCGAGTTAGAAAATAAGCCTCTCCCCCCCCAAAAAAATACTTGTAAATTTTTTTCGAAAATGTGATTTTTGAATAGGCGTAGTAATGCCTGGTAATAAGGCTTAACGCAAGATTAATTTAGACATAAAAAAGGATTATTTTTATGACTGGGAAACAGAAGGTCATCAGGAAGAGAGAAAGAGAGGCATATATTAATATTTTTAGCGACGACAACAGCCAAAACTCACACTATGGTATTCGCGTGACATTTGTAAAGGAAGGCATTCATAAGGCTTATGGAGTATTAAATATTGAGTAGTTATTAATATTGGTATAAAACTGGATATATATATATATATATATATATATATATATATATATATATATATATGCGCCTCGGTGATGTAGTGGTAAGCGTCGGTGACTATGAATCTATCGCCCGAGATCGAGATCCGGTGACGGCAGGCGACGCGCAGCAAAACCCAGTTGTTCATTTTTCCACACGATAAAGAAATTGGTTGGTAGATAAATGGGTACCCTGAGTAGCTTAGTGGGTTACTGGTGAGGCGTGGTTCGGATTCCACGTTAAACTGTAGGTCTAAAGTGAAGTGAAAAGCTCGACCTTCGTCAAAATGAACAATTCAGGCGGAAGCAAAACCAAGGTTAACCAAGGTATAACGAACTGTACATATGTGTAAGGCGGCAGCACACAGAATCGTCTTGCGACTTGACGACTAACGACTTCGGTCGGACTCAAGTCGTCAGTCGTCAGTCGCAAGACGATCCTGTATGGGGCCGGAAGGTAAGAGGGCATGTGTTTTTTTAAATTATTGTTTTTATCTACTTTATCTACTTTTTATCTACTTTTAAGTACTGTTTATATTACGTATATAGTCATTCAATTTCTTTTTACAGAGTTACAGGCTAGCAAAAACCCTAAGATCTACTCTAGGCTAACCCGAGGAAGAAGTAGAAAAAATAGAAAAAGCAAATGAAAATACATAATAAGTGATAGTTTATAATTTTAAAAATGTGAATAATTGAACATTTGACCGTAACGCAGTTACAATTCCTCGTTTTGAGACGAGTTTCTTTACCGAATGTACGAGATTTGCCGCGACTTTCTTTAAAATAAGTAATTTATTTCAGAGGTGACCTTCTTCAACAAGAGAATAACAGTCTTTCGCTTATTATTTTATCGTTTGTGGCTATTCCTGTTTCGGTCTGTATATGGTTCTATTTGGGAAGGGATTCGAACCCTTATAAAGACTTTAACAACGAAATCCGAGAACTGCTTAAAGACCAAAACGAAGAGTGGGTCACACGCACCGAGGGCTACGTCGTGACCAGTGTCATAACACCGCTTCCCGTCGATCAGCGTAGTTAAGCGACACTGGGTTTTGGGTAGTAGTTGCGTCGGGGACCGTTCTCCGCCTCCAGATTATGTAGCATCCCGTGGTTCGGATCCCACGTAAAGCTGTAGGTGGTACCACCCCTCCGTCATGACCCGAGATATTGCGAAGAATGTTAAACAACCCTCATCAAAAAAATTCCCACGAATCAAATTAACACTCAAGCCTGAATACGACAGATTTTAACATCCGTATATATATATATATATGAAAAGAAGGATCAACACAACGGCAAACATTTTCATTTATTTGTACATCAGACGTTTCGACAAATCTTTTGTCATCATCAGTGAGTTAAGTCTTAAAACCTTAAAACAAAATTGAAAAGTGAAAGTTACATCAATACAATATTAAAACCATTAAAATTAAAACCTTAAAGAAAAATGAAAATTGCATCAATACAAAATTAAAATCATTTAAATTTCATCACTATAAAAACTAAAATTAAATTAAATTTCATCACTATAAAAACTAAAATTAAATTACCTCAATAGGTAAATATACAATGTTTACATCCACCTCCATACTTGGCAAAGTCTAAGGGAACACTGGATGGTCAGAGGATTAGAAAGGGTATGTCTGTGAAAAACGGTGGTTAGTCAAAAGAGTCGTAATTTGTAGGATGAGCTATTATTATTAAGGGAGGGTTTGTTCTATAGATGTACAAAGATTCTAAAATTCGGAGTTCTGTAAGGTTATTGGATCTAGTTAAAATTTCAAACTGAGTTTTGTGAAGGGGAAGGTTGTTTTCATTACTGTGGTTTCTAATTGCGGATTGTGGAGGGCTACTGAGGGGACGGTTGGTACGGACTGACAAGCCCAAATGTTGAGAAAGGCGCACCTCCAGTTGGAGTTGAGTGCTGCCAATATACGCAGCCTTACAGCTGTCGCACGTGTATTTGTAAACAACATTGGGGCATACAGTTTTGGGGAATTCATCTTTGAACTTTAAAAAATTTGATAATTTAAGTGGGTTGACGAAGGCGAATCTAAAATTTATTTGGGGATAACTAGACTTGAGTAGTTTGGACAATTCACCTCGAATACGCAATGATAAATAACCATAAAAAGGTAATTTAATATATCTGGTTTCTTTTTGTACTGTAGTTACGGGGAGTTTAGTATCAAAAGTGTTATTTAAAAATTTCTTTAATTGGTTATCGAATAGATGAGAAGGGTAGTAATTGTTAATAAAGTACTGTTTTAAAAATTTAAATTCTTCGTTTAACGAAAAGTAGTTAAACGGGCCCATAATAAGTTCCATACTTCACTATTTCGGAAACAAACTTTTACTGGCTTGGGAACCAATTATTTAAGTTGTATGTTTTATAATATAAGATTAGTGCTATAGTAACATTATTAACAAGAAGTTACCGTATTTGTTCGGATTACTTTTCGTTAAACGAAGAATTTAAATTTTTAAAACAGTACTTTATTAACAATTACTACCCTTCTCATCTATTCGATAACCAATTAAAGAAATTTTTAAATAACACTTTTGATACTAAACTCCCCGTAACTACAGTACAAAAGAAACCAGATATATTAAATTACCTTTTTATGGTTATTTATCATTGCGTATTCGAGGTGAATTGTCCAAACTACTCAAGTCTAGTTATCCCCAAATAAATTTTAGATTCGTCTTCGTCAACCCACTTAAATTATCAAATTTTTTAAAGTTCAAAGATGAATTCCCCAAAACTGTATGCCCCAATGTTGTTTACAAATACACGTGCGACAGCTGTAAGGCTGCGTATATTGGCAGCACTCAACTCCAACTGGAGGTGCGCCTTTCTCAACATTTGGGCTTGTCAGTCCGTACCAACCGTCCCCTCAGTAGCCCTCCACAATCCGCAATTAGAAACCACAGTAATGAAAACGACCATCCCCTTCACAAACTCAGTTTGAAATTTTAACTAGATCCAATAACCTTACAGAACTCCGAATTTTAGAATCTTTGTACATCTATAGAAACAAACCCTCCCTTAATAATAATAGCTCATCCTACAAATTACGACTCTTTTGACTAACCAACCGTTTTTCACAGACATACCCTTTCTAATCCTCTGACCATCCAGTGTTCCCTTAGACTTTGCCAAGTATGGAGGTGGATGTAAACATTGTGTATTTACCTATTGAGGTAATTTAATTTTAGTTTTTATAGTGATGAAATTTAATTTAATTTGTTTTTATAGTGATGAAATTTAAATGATTTTAATTTTGTATTGATGCAATTTTCATTTTGCTTTAAGGTTTTAATTTTAATGGTTTTAATATTGTATTGATGTAACTTTCACTTTTCAATTTTGTTTTAAGGTTTTAAGACTTAACTCACTGATGATGACAAAAGATTTGTCGAAACGTCTGATGTACAAATAAATGAAAATGTTTGCCGTTGTGTTGATCCTTCTTTTCATCTGTAAGCTCCGGTTCCCTAAGGAGAAGTCAATAGCTTTGATATATATATATATAATATAATATATATATATATATATATATATATATTAATTTTAGCCTATTATATTGTATTACACAAGATATGCAAAACAACATATATATATATATATTCTACAAAGGTTCGCTTCGTGATATTATAATTGCAATATAGTGAAATGGAATCATTCATATTTGGTTTAAACTTATAAGTATAAAGTGAGCGAGCAATTCTAAAGTTACTTAAATCTTTGCTATTGTTTAAAGGTACGTTACAGTTCTGCTTATTGAGATCCCTCTGCGTTCGTACACTTGTAATTTGAATTGGCGTCATGTACTGCCAATATAATTGGCACTACAGCAAATACAATTAATCTATTTAAATGTATTATATTGGCAGTACATGCATGCCACTAGTCACAGTTATGAGTGATATATACATATATATATACATAAGGGGTTCCAAAAAACCTTAGCCCCCCATTTGCAGCTTACATGTTTACTTATATCGAAATAGTTTTTAGTGATTATAAAAATATATAAAATTCTTTATTTATTGCAGGTATTAAAATTACTCTAGCTGATAAAGCGATAATATAATGGCTTCTCAATTAATTGGTGATTCGGAGAGGCAACGTGTGATAGATCGCGTACGAGCAATAACATTTCGGGAAGCTCGTGATGCTGGAGCCACCTTTATAACACGTTCTTGGGTTGCCAAAAAGTTGCGAAGAAGTGAGGACTTCGTCAAAAGAAATTGAAATAAAACTTTGGATGAATGTGAAATGGATACAACCAAATCTGGGCGCCCAAATTTGCCACTCTCTCAGGAAACAAAGGACATCATTGAAAGCGGTACGCGTAAGCGGAAAAACAGCTGTGCTAAACTTTCTAGAGAGATCGAAGTGTTGAGAGGAAAGATCGTTAGTGGTGAGATCATTCGATTGTACCGTCACAGGCAAGGTTTAAAGCCTTGGCATGAACTTTCAAAGTCAAGAAAAACTCAACTTAACATGATGGCAGAATCTGGTTTGCCCATTATCTTGAAGATTGGGATGTGGATGATTTCATGCATTTAGCGCTCTCCGATGAATTTTTTGTTTACGTAATACGTCGGCCTAACTACCAAAATGATCGAGTGTGGGCCACAACACCAGATGAAATCGATGACAATGAACATTATCGCGAATTATTAAAAAGTCCAGACTGTGTTGGTGTGTTTGTTTTGTTCACTGCAAAGAAGCTCATGTGGGTGCTGAAGCCAAATGGTCAGAGTCGGGATGGACAGTATTTTCGTGATATTATTCTATCCCAGCATATCATTCCTTTTCTAAGAAACCCAAACAATCTTATGGATGTCGATCAGGTCACACTTCCGCACGATAAGGACCCCTGCTTTAAGGCATTAGCCACTCAACAGTTGTTGCGGAACCACGAGATCGATTTCTTTGGAAATGAAGAATGGCCAGGAAATTCTCCTGACCTGAACGTCTGTGAACACAGTGGATGAGTTATAAAGGACAAGGTTGAATGTCTCTCATTTCAAGAACCCGCAGCAAATCGATTTTCGAAGGATACAATGACGCAACACATTGAAACTGCTTTAGCAAATTTGCGTAACGATCAAGATCTATTCACGTCACTTTTGGCAAGCTACCCAAAGCGAATTCAGGCTGTCTCGGAAGCCAATGGCGGGAACACCAAGTTTTAATTGTTTCTCATTAAATGCAGAATTAAATTCTATTCTGTAAGGTATGTTTAGTTTTACTGTACCTCTAATGGTTTAGGCCATGGGCAGGGGGGGACTAAGGTTTATTGGAGCCCCGTATATATGCAAGCGTGACCTTCGCGAAATGAGGAATCATCGCGCGAAACCTTTGTAATGTTGTAAGGTAAGGTATATATATATATATATATATATATATATATATATATATATAAAAGAGAAAGAAAGCCAAAAGATTGGTCGTTATACCTAAAAATTGACCTAAAACAGAACGAGTCACATTTACCAATTTCCTAAAACTTGAACCAAGTCAACATTTCTTTCTTTGAACAAACTTTTATCGAAGTTCAACATTGGAAAGAATACCAGACTTTCATTACTTATTATTACTATTATTATTATTATTATTATCATCATCATTATTATTTCCTCCAATTTAAATGGTTTGACCAATGAGTATTATCGTCATTATCATTTTGTTTTTAAAATCCTTTAAATTTACATTACTCTCTCTCTCTCTCTCTCTCTCTCTCTCTCTCTCTCTCTCTCTCTCTTCTCTCTCTCTCTCTCTCTCTCTCTCTCTCTATATATATATATTATATATATATATATATATATATATATATATATATTATATTTCTCAAATTTGTAATTTGAGAAATTATTTAATTTAATTTTATAAAAATACATTTTTGAAACCAGATTTGTTCTAATATTTTAAAGGATAAAGATTCACCGACAATCCAGATTCAATTTCAACTAAAATATGCTCAATGTGGGCGTGTGTGTTAAGGAAATGTTTTCTCTCTCTTTATATATATATACCTTTGGTAACCTTTGGTTAGCTTCCGCCCGAATCGTTCATTCTGACGAAGGTCAAGCTTTTCACTCCACCTTAGACCTACAGTTTAACGTGGAATCCGAACCACGCCCCATCAACAGCCCAGCGTCTTAACCACTAGGCCACCTAGGGTACCCATTTATCTACCAACCACTTTCTTTATTGTGTGGAAGGATGAACAGCTGGGTTTTGTTGCGCGTCGGCTGCCGTCGCGTCTCGAACCCGGGACCGATGGATTCGTAGTCAGCGACGCTGACTACTACACCACCGAGGCGCTATATATATATTGCATTTTCTCTCCACACACACACACACCCACACACACACCTATATATATATCTATAAAAACTTATAAAGCTAAAATTCTGGAGCGCAGCAATTTGTAAATCGGGTGGAGTAGATTTTCTGGTGAGTTGCACAATGTTGTGTAAACTGTTTTAATATGTGTGTAATTTAAATTTATTCGGTCATGAGGGACCCAAAAGAAGGGCGAGTGTGAACAAGAATAAAAACGAATTTATTTTAAATAAAATTAAGTTTGCATTTTGTACGAAAAATTAAGTCGGAATATTTTAGAGTAAAATGCAAAATAGATTTTCCCAAAAGGACGCGACGCCAGAGTTAAAGCGTAACATTCTAAATTTATGGATTACACGTTGTCAATGGTAAGAAGCAGAAAACGGTAGAGATAAGCAATTTGGAACATTTTAACACTGAAGAATCTCTCTCATGTGTGTGTGTGTGTGTGTGTGTGTGTGTGTGTGTATATATATATTTTTTTTAACTGCAAACAACACACAGTATAATTAATGTAAAGAACGACGCTTGTGTAGAAGAACGTTCCGCACAAGATGAGGAGGAAGAACGAACAAATGAAAAATGAGGTTACCACCCGGGAATCGAACCCGGGATCTTCCGATTTGTTCGTTCTTCCTCCTCATCTTGTGCGGAACGTTCTTCTACACAAGCGTCGTTCTTTACATTAATTATACTGTGTGTGTTTGCAGTTAAAATGTATATATAGGTACGGCATGCGAAGGTGCCCCCTCAGGGCATTGGTTTCTGCTCGTATGTAGGAGAATTACGACATTTGATTGATCGAGGCCTATGGTGTAGTGGATAGCATATCTGACCGGCAATCGGAAGATCCAGGGTTCGATTCCCGAGTGGTAACCTCATTTTCATTTGTTCGTTCTTCCTCCTCATCTTGTGCGGAACGTTCTTCTACACAAGCGTCGTTCTTTACATATATATATATATACACACGGTGGATCATAAGTCGCTTTCCCGAACTAAGTTTCGTTATAATACGAAGATATATATATATATATATATATATATATATATATAATAGTTTTCCTGCATAATTTCCCCACATATTTAGTAAGCACTCTAATCTTTTAACTAATAGGCTGATTAAAATAATTTTTTCAGCAAATAAAGTAAGTGATTTATGTTAATTTTAAATATAGACAATCCAACATTAAAAATACTTGGTTTGTTTACAATCCATTTAATAATGTTAATGTTTGGCGTTCTACTACGAGTGAAATTACAATAAATAACTTCTATTTTTGTTGATGATATGATGTTAATCATTCGATCAATTAAAGGACTAGAATGTTTACTGAATGTGGGTGAAAATCATGTAGAAAAGGCGTGTTATTATTATTACGTTCAGTGTAAATAAAACATAAAACAAACGTATGGCGTTGTTTCGCGACACTCCTGATATTAAGAAAAAATACCCTAACTTATGTACCAAATCAAATAAGGCGATAAGGAGATTTAGTCCTTTAACGCCGACCGTTGCCTTATGGCAACATGAACTTGATAATCGATTTTGAGCCTTACGATCTGAATATTAGAGGTTATTTTGGCATGAATAGAAAAAAATTTAAATAAAAATTTCATAATTCAGGCATGAAAGGGTTAAATGTTGCGCAACCTAGACCTACCTCAACAGACATACTACTCATTTCAAATGTTTTGTTCTAGTGCTCATTGTCAGCAACAGTGGGTGAGATATAATAAAAGCACGTAGCAAGCTTCAATGTATTTTGCAATAAACAGGGAACCATAGCTGAGTGGATAACACAGTTTTTCCGCAGACGACGCGAAGATACCGAAATCGGGGGTTCGACTCCAAGTGGTGTGGTCAGTAATAATACGGGTTTTATCGCAATGGTTCTGCGTGAGTGTGGCCAGTTTTTGACTTTCCTGACTAATTATTACTATTATTGTATAATAAATTGTTCAGGATGCTACATAAATTACCACCTTGATGTTCGGCTTCTCATACGTTTGCCAATCATTTTGTACTTAATTTTGCTGAAACCAGTAGGAGAACTCAGCGTAACTGAATGCATTAAATATATATCACTGAACCCAGTCCTTTAATTAAAATCTCTCATTCATTACTGTGACATATTTCCCACAATTTGGTCCTATTGGAAAAGGAACATTTTTTTCGTAACTTGAATTCCGCTTTAAAATTAGCCTTCATTCTTCGTGATTCACCCTCCATATCTTTTGCTTCCTCTACCTTACATTTTAGTATGCGAAAGATTATTATTGTTTTTATTAGTAATATCATCTTTTTGGTAATATTTTTATTTTATTATTGTATAGTTAATCGTATTATTTATTACCTTCATTCAAATTCTCATATATGTAGGGTGGCGCAAAAGTCGCGCACACCATTAGGAATTTTCAGTGTTGACTATATTTTTTTTCTTTTAGGTAGGGATCCCCTACCTAAAAGAAAAAAAATATATTATAGTCAACACTGAAAATTCCTATGATGCGCGACTTTTGCGCCACCCTATATATATATATATATATATATATATATATATATGGTGGCGGCTCGTCGGTAGGCACTGCGGAACTGCAGTACCCCTAAATTTTTTATTTACAATTGAAATAATCAAGAACAATATAAGGATGAGCTCACTGAATAACTTTTTCAATAACTTTTGAAACTTTTATTCATTGCTCAATGCTCATCCTTTTATTTCAGTAATTATTTCAACCCATTCTTAGAGACAGCACCCGTAGAATTTTTAGTCACGAGCCGCCACTGTATATATATATATATATATTATATATATATATATATATACGCACAGTAAATATGAGAACCAATTATTGTGAAGGAAGAGTTAGCATACTAAGTTATTTATGAATGTAAAATTAGGTTTGTCAAATTATACAGATTAATTAAATGTTCCGTTGTTCAAATACAAACAAATGAGCTCCGGGAAATAAACACATTTGAAACAAATTTATTGGTCAATTAATTCTCCTGTAATGAATAAAACGCTAAACACAAAATTAATTGTATTAAAAGTGTTGGTTAAAATATGGCGTCTCTTCGGCAAAACTCATTAAATTCATTTTATTTTAATATAAAATTAATGTTGTTTTTGCTTTTAGATTTATCAGTGGCGACATTTCAAAAAATTATGATCTCGTTTTGGATTTGAAGAAATTTTATTAACCAATCACAGATGGCGTTCAGTTTCATAATGAACCAATAAGAAATGCGTATTTCGCTGACCCGTTATGGTTTAATTTTTTCTTTTTTAAGCCTATGAGTCATGAATTGAAAGTTTAAATGTTGACCTCGAATATATATATATATATATATATATATATATACAGGGTGGCGCAAAAGTCAAGAGTCGAAGGAACTAGAGAGAATGAATCTTTTCCCTTCTATGGCCGCCACTATTTTTAAATGAAAATTACTTTTTAGTTCTCTCTGGTTCCTTTGACTCCTGACTTTTGCTCCACCCTGTATATACCTCATATATGAGGAACAACAAGACTAGGCCGTATACAAACATTTAATATTCAAAGCTTTCGACATTTTCTAATGTCATCTTCACTGAAGAAATAATAATAATAATAATAATAATAATAATAATAATAAGCCAAATATGAAGTTAAAACAATTTTAAATATTTACAAATCACAAATATCACAAACTAAAAATTAAACACTAAAACAGTCATTAAATATTATAAAGTTAATAAATACAATTAAGAACAATAAATATTGTAAAAGAAACCCCTAAAAGGGGGGGGGGGCTTAACTTTGCAGGGAGAGTAAATTTAAGTAAATAACATTATAAAATAATTTAGGGGGGGGATGGAGAACATTATGGACCAATTAAAATATAAAACATTGAAACCTATAAAACCTTATTCAAATATATCAAATACGAGTTACTTAATCACAACAGACGTAGCAGAGAGAATGAGGGATGGAAAAGCTAACAATAATGATGGGGGTTGTTTAACCTCCTTCGCAACATCTAAGGTCATACGACGGAGGGGACCTACAGTTTTACGTGGGATCCGAACCCCGGGTCGGTACATAGTCTGGACGCAGCGGACGGTCTCCCATCCAACTACTATCCGACCCCCAATGTCGCTTAACTTCGCTGATCAACGGGAAACGGTGTTACGACATTGGCTACGATGTAGCCCGATAGAATAGATGGATACAGTTTGTTTCGAAAGACGTGTTAACTTGATTGGTTGGTAAAACTTTTTACCGAAGGATAATGAGATTATGGAATGGGTTATAAAGATTTATATCTAGTTTATGTTTGAAAATGAGTATTGTTTTTAAGAGGGGATAGATCGTGCTTATTGGCTTCAGCAATTATTGAAAAGTTATTAGATTTAATTGGGTGGTCTAAGTGATAGGGGTGGGAAGGTATATGTGATTGGGAGAGATTTGCGAGTCTATCGTTAGTGCCACTGCAAATACCCTTGTGTTCATCGATACGAACTTGGAGTTGGCGTGTGGTCATGCCAACATACGACGATGCGCAATTGCCACAGGTATATTTGTAAATAACCGATGAACACAATGGCTTTGTAATTTTATCTTTAAATTTAAAAAGTGTAATTTTCGTTCTGTTAAAATACATTTAACAGAAACCTGTGGATAAAATCTATTGATTACTTTATTAATTTTCTTTTAATACAGGGTGATCATAAAGTCACACGCGAATGAATATGGTGAAGTGTTCATGCATATTCAATCGCGTGACTTTATGAACACCGTGTACGAAACTTTCAGGTCCACAACGGGGTAGTTTAAAATATACAGTTTTCTTCTGTACGCAGTTACGACGGTTTTAGCTTTATTAGAAAACTTTGTTGCTAAATCTTTTTATTGCGCTGTTAATAAGTTGGGAAAGAAAACCATTACCTAGTAAAAACTTTTTAAGAGATTCCAATTCTGTACGAAGGAGGTGGTAGTTGGAGCAAATCTCGTATGAACGGTTCAAGAGAATAAGGATAAGGTTACATTTGTAATTAAGTGAAGTGAAACTATCAAATTTCATTCCCAAGCTTCTGAAAGTGAATTTACGAAAACCTGATGATTCGAAATAATTATTATTATTATTATTACTACGAGTAATATTTATGTCTAGGAAAGGTAAAGAATTATCGTTTTCAGCTTCAGAAGTGAATTTAATATTATTATGATTTGAATTTAAGTATTTATGATAAAGTTCAATATGATCGGGAGAGTTGAATGGGACAAAATTGGTTTAAAGTGCTGGGGACAGTCCTTCAACCACTTTTTCTCATGGTAAGAAAGGACTAAATCTGCAAAGGTGGGTCCAAGGGGTTCTCCCATTGATACCTCGTCTGTTTGTACGTATTGCTCGTTATTGAAAGGGAAGACGCAGTTTTTAGTAGCAATTTCAAAAGCGAGCGTATGTTGTTTTTACCCAGATTAAGAAATGCAGAGTTACGAGATTTGAGAAGATGGATACAAAAGTCGATAGTTCCACTGACAGGGATATTGGTGACCAAAGGTGTTACGTCAAAGCTGATCATAACTATAGAAACAATGTTATCCATTTCAGTGATTTCCTTAACAAAAGAGAGAGAGAGTCTTCAGCTGAATATTTATTAACAGTGAACTCCGATAATGAGGGAATAAAAACTTTAGTGGTTATAACTGAAGGTGTTTATAGCGGAGAAAATGGGGTGGCACAGAGAGTTATTCTTATGGACTTTCGGAAGGCCATAAAAACGCCATGATGAGAGCCGGACGCGTAAAGCTTAGAGTATCGTTCGTCAGAGAGTTTCCCGAATTGTTTTAGTTCACGAAGGATACGATTTAATTTGTCCTCTAATTTGAGGATATATTAAATGGATTTCCAGAAATTTTAGGAACTTTAGTAATTAGCGTTGAAAATTGTATATATTTTATTGAGACAATCTACTTTGTTGAAAATAACTATACCGTTAACTTTATCGGGTCTACAAATTAGTACGTTATTGTCATTAGCCAATTCTTTAATACATTGAAACGCTACTAAAATATGGTCGTATTAAATTTGTTATAATTATAATAAAAAAAAAAATCCAGATTTTTCAGAGCCGATTTACATCTACAATGAGCCGGGTCATCTGAATCAATGTTAATAATGAGGAACCGGTTCGACTCCGCGTATAATTTTTCAAATGATAGGAAATGATGCTCAAAATTAAGTTTCCAAAGTGGAAGACAACGTTTCAACCCTTTCGAGACCGTTTCAATTTCGAACTTAGTTAATTGCTTGTTAAGCAGATTGAAAATTACAGACTTAGAATCAATCACATTTCGCTTATCCAAACCTAGTTTGATAAGTTCGTTCTATAATTAAAATTGATGTTGCTTATCGAGTTTAGGGTTAAAATAATCAAGTTCGTCGCAAATGCGTAACTAATCCATTTTACTAACGTGTTGAAAGTTCTTATTTAACCCTCTAACGACAGGCGTATATTTCTTTGAACTAAAAAGCGTCAATTTTATTCTTATTCAAAATTAGATATGTTAGTAACTACAGCCACTTAAATGACCCTTTTGGTATGCAAACTTTTGTATGGTATTATTAGTATAATACCTTCAATAATGACGTTGCATTTTTTAATATCGATAATGATAATTTAAGATTAATACATACCGTAATTAGTAATAATAATTATTCATGATTTGTTTATTATTAATAATAACTATCTATTTTATTTTTAATAAGAGCCCAGTAAAGCCTAAAGCTTAAGGACCAAATAAAATAAAATAAAATAGTCCAGCTTCACAATTATTTATGTCATTGTAAATTGTAAAACCAATGTATTTATTTCATTATTAATAAAGGTTATTCACTTTAATTCATTTTGGGTTTCTTTTCCGACAACTAAACAATACCTACTGTATATATATATATTTTTTTTTTTTAAGTTCGGGAAGAACCGATTCGCCTCTATTTAAAAGGGCATATCTCAGCGGAAAAACAAAGAAAAAGTGAGAGGAAAGACAGAGGAAAAGAAAGGGTGGAGGGGACAGTCGAAGTGGAAAAAGACCAAGGATGACAAGGACTGCAGGGTCGAGCCCCATCATCCTTGGGTGCTAGGGCCGGGAGGGCGCACGTGAAACCTCCAGGAACAAGCACGTACAAACGAGCACAAAGAGCACTCAAGAGCACGAGCTTAGAACCCCCTTGCGGGGATATATATATATATAAACATTTAGACATATCTGTAGAAACATCGCAGCATCGTACAATTTATATTATCATTTCTGTTGGGACAAACATGTCTCTTTGTCCTCAAAGGGTTAAGTTTTCTCCTTTAAGATCTTCGGATATGGAATAACTTACGTTTAATTTCATTATTTCGAAATTTTTTTTTGGAAATCTTTTGAGTAAAAACGAGATCGTGACGTAAGGAACTTCCGTATAATTATAATTTAAAGACTTACGGATGAGTTGCTATTTCTTACAGTCATTGAGAACACGAGGTCATGTTTCAGTTCGCGGAGGTCTCGTGTTCTCCATCCCCCCTAAATTATTTTATAATGGATTTAAATTTACTCTCCTGGCAAAGGTAATCCCCATTTATGGGTTTCATTTACAATATTCATTGTTTTTAATTGTATTAATTAACTTTACAATATAATTTCATGACTATTTTAAATTTTTAATTTTTAGTTTGTGATGTCTGTGATTTGGCAATATTTAAAATTGTTTCAACTTCATATTTAGTTAATAATAATTATTATTATTATTATTATTATTATTTCTTATTTTAGCACTGAAAATGACATCAAAGAATGTCGAAAGTTTTGCATATTAATTGTTTGCATATGGACTAGTCTTGTTTCAAAACTGATCAAGGTTTCCACCGCAAAAATCACTTGGTTCCAATAAATAAATAAATAAATAAATATATATATTTTTTTTAATGTAATACTATATTTTATACTTTTAACAGTATTATACTAATAAATTTATTATTTAATATAAATTAATATACAATAAACATAAGTAATTTAACTATAATTGTAAGTAAATTATAAAATTTAATGTTAAAATTTTTTTGTTAAATTTTATGGTTGTGAAAATATTTGATGAGAATATAATTTTTTATTTTGTTTTCATGGGGGTTGTTTAACACATATATGTAGGATCCGAACCACGGGTCGCTACATCATCTGGACGCGGAGGGCGGTCTCCCATCCAACTACCCTCCAGACCTACTGTCGCTTAACTTCGTTGATCGAAACGAAACGGTGTTACAACGGCAATGGCTACGACGTAGCTCGAAAATATAATGTCGCAAAAATCGTAAAATTATTATGAAAATCATTATAAAATTGTGAAATCGTAAAATTAGTATAAAAATCGTGAAATCGTAAAATTAGTACGAAAATCAGTGTTTGTGTTACAGCGAACAGAACAACAACAGAACGACACTGAGGTCGAGGGTTCGAATCCTGATGATGCTGGTAATAACCATATAAGAGTTAGCGCAATGGGCAGGCATTCGAAGACCTGAGCGCTGCGTCAGTTTATGACCTTCAGGACTATTATTATTATTAGCTTGGTTATCCATTCTATCATTTAACTTCATTCCTATGAGGACATAATTTGCTTACGAAAGTTGAACGCCTAAAAATAGTTGATTTTTCTTAAAGAATAATTTCAATACTTTGAAAATACTTCTCTTAGAAGCCTTCCGAAAATTCTATAGTTACATACTGTCTCTAATTTCAAAATGAGAGGACATTTTTCTCTATCACTGACAACTAACATGGCTCCAAGTTTTTGCGTTCATAATGCGAGAATTTGAAGTACAGAATATTGCACCATATATTTTTAATTTAAAAAAAATACATTACAGATTAATTTTAATTGTTTTCTATTATTAAAAAACACTTTAAATTCTTTAAGTTAAAATATTATTGCGAATTTTAGCATATAAAAATTTGTAATTTTTTTAATAAACCAAACTGAAGGTGGCCTAGGCTATAATCAGTACTATTTGGCCTATAACGAGATACGAGAAAGATGGACGCAAAAATGGCGTTCAAATCAATGTAAACATTTTTTTAAAAATTTTTTAAATAAAACTTAAAAAAAAAAAGGGCAATTGGATATTTCACGATACAATTTTAAAAATTAATTGACATAAATAAAATTAAATTTCGCACGAGAGGTTAACTATTTAACGCTTCAGAGAGAATAATTACTTCAATATGGAGTTTAATACCATTTTGTCAAAAACTTTGAAAAGGTTTAATTCACTCTCTTATATTTGCTCGATCGTAAAAAGGTTATTAACTGTTACGTCCATTATTTTATTTCAATATCCTTAAGGTCTAGTTATGCCCACGCTTTCTTATTAATTTATTTATAGGAGTGATTTGACCTCTATGTCCATGGGAGAGGGACAGCCTGAAACACACCGACAGCGGAAACCTCAAAATACACACAAATTAATATCTAAATTTAGAGGATCCCGAATTGGAATTCAACTCCACAGCATTTATATTACTTAATAATTATTATAGGTTACTCTGACGGTTCCATATATATATATATATAATATATATATATAAATATATATATTATTAAGGTTCGTCACTGATCACTGATTCTGTTCTGAGAGGGAAGAGCCCTACTTATTATAACTGATAGTCGTATCCGAAAGAGTTTAAGTTAGGTTAACTTTGGTTAATTAGGTTAGGTTAAATAAAATTATTAAAAAAATCACTTTGGACGATTTGCTTATTTGATCTTTTACAGTCTTTGCAATATATATATATATATATATATATATATATATATATATATATATATATATATATATTGAATTTAAAATATGAATGAGGCCATAATAAGACGTGTACATTAAGTTCCCTTATAACAATTAATGGTTAACTATTATTATTATCAAGTACTATCGGATAGTAATGCTGAAAAAGATGTCTTACTCTGATAATCCTGAGAAGGAGGAGCGGCAGAGGCCCTCTCGTGGAGAAGGGCGAACAGCACAAGGGCCAACACGGAGAGAGGGAGAACACGGAGACACACGCGAGCCATGGCACCTGTGAGAGGAAGGCAAGGAATGAGAGTACGCGGGGAGAGGCACAACTATAGCTGCAACAGAGAGTGTGTGGGAGAGAGCCGTTACGGAAGAGAGAGAGAGAGAGAGAGAGAGAGAGAGCGAGAGGAGAGAGAGAGAAAATGATATTCTCTCTCTCTCTCTCTCTCTCTCTCTCTCTCTCTCTCTCTTCATAAATCAATTATTACTAATATGAAAATATTAATATCAGTAATAATACCATTAATAATTATTAATATTATTAATAATTTCCTTAATATCACATTACAGTAATTGCCAAAAACAAAAACATTAAAACAGCCTCTGAAACTGAGAAAAGTAGAAAAAAAAACAATTATTATTATTATTATTAGTAGTATTAGTAGTAGTAGTCAATATCACACTAATGATGAAGATACTTGGGCCCAGCCAGGCGTACTCGGCTTGGTGGTCTCATGTGATAAAATAAAGAAACATTTGTTTGATAAACACTAAAATGACATTTCAAATGGTTTTAGAAGAACGTTTTTTCTCTTCGACTGAAAGAAAATCATTTTAATGGATAACTTTGATAATTTTAATTGATAAAAGTAAGCCATCGATGAACTTCAATTTTGAGCCTCAACTAGGATATTTCACTCATATATATATATATATATGATGCAAACCCATAAGGAAAGAAAAATGATTCCAAGGCCTTTCGTGTATTCAGTACACCTCGTCAGGGTGTACTTATGAATAAACGAAAGGGCTTGGAATCATTTTTCTCTTTCCTTGTGGGTTTGCATCATTCATTCATTTCACGTGTTTAATTGTGAAATTCAGCCCATATATATATACCTTTGGTAACCTTTGGTTAGCTTCCGTCCGAATTGTTCATTCTGACGAAGGTCAAGCTTTTCACTCCACCTTAGACCTACAGTTTAACGTGGAATCCGAACCACGCCCCATCAGCAGCCCAGCGTTTTAACCACTAGGCCACCTAGGGTACCCATTTATCTACCAATCACTTTCTTTATTGTGTGGAAGGATGAACAGCTGGGTTTTGCTGCGCGACGGCTGCCGTCGGGTCTCGAACCCGGGGCCGATGGATTCGTAGTCAGCGACGCTAACCACTACACCACCGAGGCGCATATATATATATATATATATACACACACACACACACACATATATATATATATATATATATATATATATATATATATATTGCAGGGAATTTGTGTAACTAGGGATTTCAGGACCCCAAAAATGTTCAGGGATTTCATGTAAGGTTAAGTCGTCATAGTTTCGTTAATCTTACGAGAAAATTATTGAATGCCCGGTTAGGTCAACTGTACGCCCTTGACGATTGGTTAGGTTAAGTCGTGATATTTTCGTTAAAACTAACGAACATATCCCGACTTAACTTTACATGAAATCCATAGTTACACAGATTCCCTGTAATATATATATATATATATATATATATATTATATATTATATATATATATATACAGGGTGACTCAAAAGTCCTAGCTCAAAAGTATTTATTGTATATCTATTTCGAGGAAGGACTTTTAACACTCTCTCTCTCTCTGTGAGCAAGCTAAATAGAGCTATTTATATATTCTCAACTTTCCTGTAAAATTTCCTTGGCTACTTTTCCAGGGTCAAGGTATTTTCTTCAACCTTTTCCCGTACCTGCCTCTGGCAGGGAGGGAGCGGAGGGTGGGGAGAGAGCCTTCTACTTTTCTATCCAGTTTTCTACTACTGCTAGGATAGTTGAAAGAAAAATAAACTTTTACCCGTGCCATTGGTACCTCCTCGGTATGGGCCGCAAGGCCTTTTGAGGACCTTCTTTTCCTTGTAACTCCTTGTAACTCTCTCTCTCTCTCTGACAGTTCTTTTTCCGAGAATCGAGAGATTTTGGTTGTTTTTTTTTGCGGTTGGATTTCGAATCGAAATTCGATTCGACCCAAAACTATAATAAATTTAAAATAATATTTTGAGAAGTAATTTATTTATTTAGATTTTTATTATCAGTAAAACAAATTCATTTCTTTGAAATCGTGAGCGACAAAGTGAACACGATAAGCGATACAACATAACATTCACCTCAAATTCTTCCATATATTCCACACCAAACTGAGCCAAAGTTTTAAAACGAGTTGAAACACGATGAGGCGCGAAACGAAGCAAAAATTAGTTTGTTAATCTCGGCTCTGAAGATGCTTCAAGTTAATTTAACCTTATAAGAACGCGTGATAAAAACATTCTCATCACCAACATTTCCTCTAATTGGATAAACATGCGAATTAACAGACCCAGAGAGAGAGAGAGAGAGAGAGGAGAGAGAGAGAGAGAGAGACTATAATTTGTGACCTCTTTATCAAAGTCTTTTCCTAATTTAGTTATATTGTACATTAGTCAAAGTTATTCGTGTTCCACTTGACGTGGGAGGGGTGAGGGGAACGGGAGGGGTGAGGGGAACGAATGAGGTGAAAATCACGCCTTTTCCTTTATTAAACGAAATAAAGGAACAATTTAGTACCATCTGAAAATACATATTAAAATATTAAAAACAGAAAATTCGTCATTCAAGACGCATTTCGCTCCTGTATCAAAATTTAAGTTAATTCAAAATGAATTTTAGTCGGAATCGGAATCTGATTCCTGAGTGAGGATTTTAGTAGAAAATGGAATCGAAGAATTAGTTTCGTAAAAACGAAATAATATATATATATATATATATATATATATATATATATATATATTATACTGGGTGATCCAGATAAATGGAACCCATAAAAAAAAGCCAAATATTGTTAATATTTTATTCCTTTCATAAAAACTATATATCATTCGAAAGAGTAGAGTTACAAGTTTATTATGAAATATTTATTTTTTTAAAATGACTCCTTTCAAATGTGCTCCATTAGTTGCCAAGCATTCCAGTGTTCTCGCTTGTAAGTTCTGCATCACTTTTGCAAGAGTGTGCGGTGGTATGGCCTGTGTTGGTTTACGTCGTCGTCGTTGGCCTAGGCAAGCTACGGCTTGGGACCGTAGCGCATCTATCCGGTATAGGTTAACCTGGATGATGTAGCCATAAGCACTGCCGCTAGTTAAGTGCCAACCAGTGATTATCTCACTAGCCGTATTGAATTATGATGGGGTAACTAATTTAAAATGAATTTATACTATTCCGAAATTCAAGACGGTAAAATTAACATTTATCTTGAAACTAAAATAAGAGTATTCACTACACACTCCCCCACCAGAGAGGAAGTTCAAAGAGTTCCGAACGACACAGATTTCCGCTGAACCTTTTTGGTAGCTACTTGTACCTCACTTAAGGTTGATTCCAAAAACGCAGGCTTAAGACGATCGATAGAAACCTTGTCGACCTTGGAACCGCGCTGGATGAGAAATGATTTGCGCGTACGTCGGAGAACTTCATAGGGCCCGTCATATGGACATTGGAGAAGCCGTTTTGGGAGAGGTACACGAACGAAAACGTGGGTGCAAGACTGGAGGGCTGGGGAAACAAAGATGTTCTGTTGGCTTGTCAATCGAGGGGGAACAGGCTGAAGGGACTGCATGTGAGAGGAAAGTGTTTGAGCGAATTCCGTAGGATCACATGACTTATCCCCTGCAGTGAAGTAGCCACCTGGTAGCCGCAGTGTTGTTTCATAGACTAGTTCAGCCGCTGTAGTCTTCAGATCACTCTTAAATGCAGAGCGAATACCAAGCAACACGAGTGGAAGCTTATCCATCCAATGGGAATAATTGTTGGTTTACGTCGTCGTCGTTGGCCTAGGCAAGCTACGGCTTGGGACCGTAGCGCATCTATCCGGTATAGGTTAACCTGGATGATGTAGCCATAAGCACTGCCGCTAGTTAAGTGCCAACCAGTGATTATCTCACTAGCCGTATTGAATTATGATGGGGTAACTAATTTAAAATGAATTTATACTATTCCGAAATTCAAGACGGTAAAATTAACATTTATCTTGAAACTAAAATAAGAGTATTCACTACACCTGTATCTCATTTGTGATGGCGGCCTTCAATTCTTGCAAGGTCGTTGGGTTATTTCTGTAGACCCTACTCTTTAAATATCCCCAGAGATAATAATCTAAGGGAGAAAAATCCGGAGACCTTGCGGGCCATTCAACGTCTCCAAATCTTGAGATTAACTCGCCTGGAAACGTTTGACGCAAAACTGCCATGCAGTTCCTCGTGGTATGGCAGGTAGCTCCGTCTTGTTGGAACCAGTGGTTTTCTAGACAAAGATCTCTTAATTTAGGAATAAGGAAATCGGTCAACATTTTTTCGTAGCGATCACCATTTACAGTGACCGTGTTTCCGGTGGAATCCTCGAAAAAGTACGGCCCTATGATCTGAGATGCAGTAAGACCACACCAAACAGTTACACGCTGACTATGCAACGGGACTTCGGTAATATTCAATGGATTTTCTGTTGCCCAGAAACGACAATTTTGTTTGTTTACAGTTCCATTCAAGTGAAAATGGGCTTCGTCTGACATAATCAAAGTTGCTAGAAAATTGGTGGTGTCATTTACCTTCTGTTGGATCCATTGACAGAATTGTCGTCTTCGTGCGAAATCTCCATCGTTTAGTTGTTGCACTGTTTGAATTTTATATGGAAAGAGCATTAAATTTTGCTTGAATATACGGTGCGTTGTTCCATATCCAACTCCTAACAGCTGAGAAGCACGTCTGATGCTTATGTTAGGATTATCCTGTACAATTTCATGAGTTCTGTTAATGATCTCGTCTATCCTTGCTGTGCGCACTCTTCAGTTGGTTTTCTTTTTCCAATGCTGCCAGTTAGGGAAAAATTTCTGACACACCGACGGATTACTTTCTTAGAAGGTGATTTTGACATCTGAAAATTTGTCTTGAAAGATCTTTGAGCTGAAACTACACTTCTTCCATGCTCATAATATTGCTCAGTTATGAAACGCAGCTGTTCCACAGTCCATGCAGTCATCTTGAAGGGTTAGTTTTAACTAACACTTTTATTTTGTTTTGTATCTTATCTTGTCTTGTATTGTCAAAACCTATACAATCCTGTACAAACTTGTAACTATCCTCTTTCGAATGATGCGTATGATTTTATAAAGGACTTATACTTTAAGAGTTACAGGGGTTTCTTTTGGGTCCCATTTCTCTGGATCACCCTTTATATATATATATATATATATATCATATATCGCCTAAAAAAAAAAGATTTAATTTTGTCTACGCTCTTACTGTGTTAGATCCGAAATCACAACGAGTCAGAATAATCCGGGTTTTGCTTATTTTCAAATGCTAATTTATTTATTAAAAAGAATAAATTTTTTCTTTGAAAAAAAAAAAAAAAGGATCTTTGAGGCGAGTGCCACAAATGCACCAATTTCGATGCCAGAAAATGAGCAAACATCAATCTTTGCTTCGATATAACGAATCACACAATTTCAAAATCTTTTTCATTAATACAAATCGAAATTATTTACTGTCCCTCACCCTTCTCAGGCTATTCGTCGAGACACTATATATGCATATATATATATATATATATATACACACACACATATTATATATATATATATATATATCGGACAATGAAATTATCTTTTTATTTTAATAATAATTAATATTCGGAGTTAATGATTTAATAAATTTCGAAATTAAAAGGAAAAAAGAAATTGTAATTGTGAACCCCCCCCCCCCACAAAAATTTTTTTCTTTATAATATCCAAGTTTCCCTCAACGCCTCAAATCCAAATTATTTATTAGCGATGATATATTAGCCAGTTAATAATTATTCCTCCACTGACGAAGGAATGTTCTTTGCCGAAGGCAAAATCCTTCGTAAAATCAGTTTTAGAAATTTGAGAAATATTTTGTTTTACCAAAAAAAAAAAAGGGTCAAAGTATATCCTTTCCACGTAATTGTCTTTGTTATTGAAATGTTTAAAAGTAATTCAGTATTGCCAACCTACGCAAATTCTCTGAGTATAATTGTTCGAACTTTGAACTGTACTCAAAATAAAAATTTCTATATGTAGAACTTATAACTTCATTTTGATTGTGCATTCTAGGGAAGTTTTTTCTTCTTTTGGGTTTTAAAAGCTTCTTATCAAATGATAGAATAACTTCTTTAGATAAAAGAAATTATTTCAAAACTTCTTTTTGGAGCGATTTCGGAGAGCAGAAGATAAAATTTCTTTGTATAGAAGGATGTGGAAAGTCTGCTTTTTTGTGTTGGTTATACGGAGCTATTAGGTATACTGTAATATCGTATCGTTTTTCTTTTGGCAAATGACCTTGAATGAATGCATCAAACTCATTTCTTCTCAGGGAATACTTCGGATCAAGATCCACAATAAAAGATTGGTCTTAATGCATAAATAAAACAAAAAATAAAAGAAAAAGGCAAAAAGAAATAAACTCATTCCACAAAATTGTAGTATTTATGAATATTCCCTTTTCATCCCCATTAATTAAAAAGATTTTGATTGGCCTGAACAGAAAAATGGGCTGAAAGCAATAATCTCGACTTGCGGTAAACCAACCAATCAAATGGGGCTCTTTTTATTTTTTAGATGGGTAAAGATACTCGCAATTAGTCAGTTTAACCATTGTCAGAGAAAAAAAAAACCCGATTACTCAACTTGTCCCCTCAAAATACGATGAGAGATACCCTTGGTCCAATATTTTTATTTTGGGTTGACTAAATCCATTCATTATTCTTTAAATTTCGGTCCAATAAAATCACTTGAATACTCGATTAATCGCGTTACTCGAATCAAAATTTTATATAATTATAAAATCTTTAATCAAAAAACATTAAAATCATCCAAATTTCTGACTTTTTCAGCTCAAAGTTTCATCCATGCTTCATAATCATCACTAGTGTCTAAATGTGATTTTAAAAAGATTCCTTCTAAACTAAGTCGCCCAAGAATGACATTGTGGTACTCGTGATAACAGGAATAGATTTAAAAGGTATACAGATAGGTATAAAAGTTAAGTTGAAGGAACGGCTTTCCATATAACTTGCATATTTTATTAAATAAGAGCCATATTCCTGCCTAACCTATAAAATATGGAAAATAGAGGCATTGCAAGCTCTGAACCATAGAGTAGAACAGTGGTACCCAACCTATTCTGGGTCAATGCACTCCAATGCCATTTGCTTTTCTTCCACGGCATCCCGGGGAACTTTTGTTTCTAACTGTTGAACATCCAGTTCCCTTACCTCCGAACACCAAGTAGCTTAAAACAGGGGGTTCACAAAAGTAGACACCACGATGATTGTCCTCACGAACTAAGAGCAAAGTTCATCAATAGAATGCCAGAACGCGTGTCAGCTTTACGTAAAGGAGGGGGGAAACAACACGATTCTAAGTACATTAATTCAATAAATCCATTATTATTTATTGACTTTTATTATCATCAAATCAGAAACTATGGAAAAACCAAAGGTGTTATTTACTTTTGTCGACCCTCTGTATAGATTTTCGTAATAAATCGTAAATATTTTTCATTTGAAATTTTCGTATTTCAGTAAATTTTCATTTTTCAAGTCCTTATTTTGAGCATTGTCAGGAAAGTTTGCAGGTACAATTAGGATACACCTGCGGTACCTCGGTTGGGAAACACCGCTTTAGAGGGTGTTTAGGGCTCCTCCCCATGCACCTAATTTACTCTCTTCAGTGAATGTCGTGTTTCGGCAGCCATGTTCACTCTTCCGGTGATGTGTACGCTCTTTGAAACATAAGTTTTAAAGTACGTGTGATAGATACTCTTAATAATAAAGGGAAAATGAACTAAACGGAAATAGAAAGCCTCGAACAGTCCTAGCGCTGGAGTGTAATGCGAATTATGGGGCTACTCATTAAAGAGCGTATGGTCACTGAGACACGCTATCGAAACTCTAAAAGACGCCTAACCAAACCTATGCTAACCTAACTTAATCATAGATAGATAGATAGATAGATACTGATGGAGGATAAACGTTAAAAGAAATGTTTATTATCAATGTAAAGCAATCTCAAAATATGAGATGATAATTTGTATTTCAGTTCCACGTTATAAATGAAACTGAAATTACAAACTTGAAAATAACTTCTATGAAACAACTTTGACAGATATTAAAATATATACATACAGGGTGACGCAAAAAGTCACTTACCATAAGGATTTTCAGTGTTGACTATAATTTTTTTTTTTAGGTAGGGGATGGCTGCAAAATTAACAATAGACGAGAGGGTGAGCTGGATTTTGATGTATGGAATACCAGGTACTACAAATCGTGATTTAAATTCTGTACCGATTCATCGATTTGTAGTACCTGGTTATTCCATATATTAAAACGAAGCTCATCCTCTAGTCTATTGTTAATTTCGCAGCCATTCCCTACCTAAAAAAAAAAACAAAATATAGTCAACACTAAAAATTCCTATGGTGCGCGAATTTTGCGCCACCCTGTAGATATAGAGAGCGTTTTCATTCACTGACCGATTGCTTTTATCTCTACGGGTGGTTATCCTAAACCAAACAATAAGCATGCCTTGCCATTATTGTTATCACAAACTCACGAGATATCTGTCGAATGAAACGCTTTCCAAATAATTACACGCATCTCCAAATTCTTTACCAACAAATAGTGCATATAAATGGTCGTTCCATCATGGCTCTAAATCTATTTGATGTCCGTAATTACGCTAAGCATCTGTTTATTCGTTGCTTTAGAACTTTAATACGCATATTAAAAGGAAACCGAGTTCAGAGTAATTAAGGAATAATTTAAAAGGCATATGGACGACTGAGCCAAGAAAATTAAACATGAGACAAAACTCTCTTTCATCAGTCACAAACGTAATTTACTCTTTTAGTGCAGCCATTTTTAAAGTTAAATTATCTGCACATAAATTGGCGTGGAAGTAAAATAATAGTTTTGTGTATATACAGGGTGATTAAAAAAAAATGTTAATACTTATATGGGGGTTTTATTTTTTATTTTCAATTTATTTGTAAACATATTTTGTGATGTAAACAGTGCTTCGTACAGTCTCTACTTGCTGTCCACGGATATCTATGCACGTATGAAAGCGGTCAAACGTTGCTTCCAGAGCTCAAAGCCTCTAAGGCACGTCTCTGGTGGTATTGATTGGATGACATCTGTAATTCTTTCGCATATAAGTATTAACATTTTTTTGAATCACCCTGTATATAAGATGATTATTTTTTATTAGCCAAAACCAGCGAACATGCGGCAACGTCTTATAAAACAATTAACTTATCATGGTGTAATTTCTAACTAAGGAACTTCAACCGGAAACAGTTTTGTGACACATTTTATATTAATACGAATGAGGACAATTTTAGAGTTAATCATAATCAACAAAATGATGGAAAGAAATGTTCCAAGATGTATATTGAATATCCTAATGTACAGGGTGTCCGCAATGTTTTGTCACCCAAGTAAAATATAAAATGATTTTCAATTTTCTTTCAGACCCATTTGAAATGCATGATAGCAGCAACTATACGATTGACCAACGCATATTGGCTAGTACCTGGGTTCATAAGCGACCACGTAATGGCAAAAACCATTGAAAATATTCGTGCAGACTTCCAGGACTGATTCAGTCGTGCAGCTCCTTTTTGGAAGAGTGAATCATGATGTAAGTAATTCGATCAATTAAAGGACTAGAGCACTTATTAAATGTTTGTGAAAATTATTATGTAGAACACGACATCATGTTCAGTACAGACATTGGGTCTGTTACTGAGTTTTTATTACTATTACTGTTACTTTTGATTCCTTCTATTACTAATACTTTAATTTTCATCTATTACTATTACTTGGTTATCTATTACTATTACTATTACTTGGTTATCTATTACTATTACTATTACTTTTGTATGTGGGGTACTTCACTTATTTGAAAAGGATCTTTATGTCAATTTAACTGCAATTAGAAGCAGTGTGTTAACAAATATTTGTTTCAACCAAATCATTACAATTTGAGAGACTGTAAGTCTTGATAAATTTTACTTTATTGAAGGAAAAATTGGCCACAATATTAGTTCACATACAGGTTTATTTTAGTTTAGAGGAGATTTAGTTCATTTTTTCAGTTCTTTGTTCACATAATATGGCCATTGCCACTGTAATAGAAAAGTAATAGACTATTATCTATTACTTTGCATTCTATTACTATTACAGCCAAAAAGTTATGATCTATTACTCGAAAAATTCTGTAATAGTCTATTACTATTACTATAACCCCATGTCTGGTTCAGTATAGATAAAACAAAGGTATTTAATTACTTCACGACAATCCTAATATTGAGAAAGAATACCATAACTTATGTGCTACATCAAATACGCTTCTAACGAAAATCAAATATTGTACAAGTGAGATAAAAAAAAAAAAAGAAGTTAATTCAAATCTTTTGTTCGTTGAGATACCCCCCCCCCCCACAGTTATTTCAAATCTTTTGTTCGTTCTAGTATCTTATAAGCTGAACAACCGTGGGTGAGATATACTAAAACGAGGGAGAAAATGATACACTATTGCGCAGCAAAACGTTTAAGACGTTACATATTGCCACCGTCATGCTCGGCTTCTCATACGTTTGCCTCTCATACTGTACCTAGTTTTGCTGAAAGCAGTAAGGGAGCCCAGTATAGCTTAATGCATGGAATACGTCACTCAACCAATTCTTTAGATCAATCCCTGATTTAACTCCATAATTTGATCAAATGGCGAGTGGACAGTCTTTTATTACTCTGAATTCCGCTTTAAGACAAAGTCAGTCTTTTGTTTTATTAGACTTCACTGTTCATGACTGATTCTCCACATCAATTGCTTCCTGTAAGTTCTACAATGTCTTGTGGAAAGTTAATTATTATTATAAAGACTAGGGTCACCTTAGGTCGATCCTAAACCGTCGTTCGGAGAAAACAAAAAGTATGTAAATAAATAAATATCTATCTATCTATCTATAGTTTTACTTTCATACTTTACTTTCATTAATACTTTCATAACAATCTGTACTTTCTATGACATTTTTATCCTGTCAGTACAATTACCATATATATATATATATATGTGTGTGTGTGTGTGTGTGTGTGTGTGTGTGTGTGTGTGTGTGTGTTCTTGATGAAACCGGTATTTGTTTTAAGTTTAAACCGATATTTAAGTCTCAAAGACAATTTATGGTAAATAGCAATAAAATAAAAAATCTAAAAAAATCTTGTTTAAATATATTTAAAATGACTAGAACTAAAATCTTACAAAAAAAAAAAATTTCATAATTATCCAAATTCTTTTATTTACAAGCTCCTCGCGATCACGAACGAACGTCTATGTACCTACTAACGTTATAGGCTGCACCTACCCAATCTAAATCTGCTCTGGTTTTGAGGGAAAAACGGTTAAGTTTGACGAGTAGCTTTTATGTAAAATATTCCCCACCCCCCCCCCCCCCCCCAAAAAAAAAATAATTTAGGTTGCGAAATAGCATCGTTTTCTTTCGCTTTTGAAAAATGCATGATCTGCTCCGGGAGGTGTTTATGTAAGATGAACGAAAGAGCGATTATTTTTGCATATAATGGGTGAAATATACATTCGGGGAAGTCGTTCAGAGTGTGCGGATATCGTATACATTTTGTTTCCATATAGAGTGCAACCCGCGCAATTCATATACAAAAATCGTATTTCCCGTTGTACCTTACGTCCAATCCAATTGGACCAAAGTGGAAAAAAGTTTTAGAAACTCGGTGCAAATATTACAAAAGCGCATTAAAAGGTCGTAGGGAGTGAAGAGTAGAATTTCAACCAATTGCGGAGTGAAATTTCCAAATGAAGTTCAAAGCGAGAAGATAAACCCCAAATTTGGATGATGCATTTTCATTTGCCGAAGTAATCCGACTGAATGACGGTATACGAGCTTATGGATTAAAATCTAACTAAAACTGAAATGAATTTTCTAATCTCTTTTTAATTTTATTTAGTTTTTTTTTACATTCAGAGTACAAAACTAGCAAAGAATAGATTCGATAACGTAAAAGATATCAATGGATATTAAATCTAAATATTATTTTAATAATAAGTCGACGCTACGACTGATTACATTTGTATACCCTCCCGACGAAGGGTAACTTATTAATTTTTTATGTATTCTTAAAGTTTATTTTGAAGATAATTTAGGGGTCTTTTAAACGTTTTTTTTTATTTCGATTTTGGAGAAAGAAAAGCGAAGTCAATTATAACCGTGGAAAGACCCGCTTTCGATGAGGGGTGGGGTGGGGGACCCAAATAATCTAATTTTGATCCGCTGAACGTGCATGCGAGTGAAAAGACTGAAAAACGTTTGAAGAGCGCCCTCTATATATAATCAATGAAAATGCGAAACATAAAGCGTATAAACAATATCACTACGCACGCGCTATCCATCTTAAAAGGTCCTCAAAAAGTCCAAAAATGAGGAGAGGAAGAATCAAAGACGCGAAGCATTAAAATTTATCTCGAGGGAATATCAACAAGAAGGGAGCAGATAAACGGAGTTAGATTAAATCAAAACAGAAACTTTCAATTTAGCTTCGAGCGAGTGATGGCCGTCCTTTGTACGGAAGAGCATCAAACATCTCGCCCTATTAACTCGTCTAAGAACGCGGAGATATGGAATCATAAAACACGACACTTCGATCGTTAGTGGAAGCTCGTCCGTTTATCCTTTGTGTTCGGTGGAAGGCAATACGCCTGCAGGGGTCGAAAGCACTAAATTTGAACAACAGGAGATTCACTCAACGTATAAACGTTATAACTATCACAAAAATTTAAATATATCTACGTTGTAGTTAGGGTGAACGTACTCGGGTGGAATTCAAATAAAGTATTACGTTACGAGGATTATCGTTTTTAAAGTTACTGTTAACGAAGGTCTAATTTGAGGACACGCTTCCTACGAGGAACCTGAATGAACTCTTTAAAGTCGGGAGAGACACATTCGAATTTTGATACGTTCTAATAATAAAGCTATTAGGTAAATTAATATATATATAAAGAGAGAGAGAGAGAGAGAGAGAGAGAGAGAGAGAGAGAGAGATTTCCCATTTTAGCGCGAGTCCAGAAGATCGATAAAACACTCTAATCGATTGTGATGTCATATGATTTATGGTTGTATTTATCGTCATTCGTTCAGACAACATCAACACCTATATTACAAACCCACTTAAAATGGCGTACCTCTATTTGCCTAAATTGTCGTGAAGATCGTGAAGATCGTGAAGATGCGGTCTGGATAAATAATTAATTTAACAAAGCTTGAATGACTTATAAAATATACAAATTTTTCATCTCTTCTACATTGAAATTTGGTTGACTCGTAAATCCACGAGAGTTACGAATGGAAATCTTTATATAATAAAACCTTTGATTTAAAATTCTGCCCCAACTCGATTTTAGTGTTCTAATCAATGGCGGAACGTAAACGATAATAAAGAATAATAAAATGATACTGAAGGTAAAAAGAACAGATTTGAAAACAACGTTGACTTCCATTCTTAATAACTCCTTTTTCAGAAACGAATCGTAACCTTTATCGTTAAGAAAGATGTTTAAATCTCACCCCTCCCCCACCAGGAAGGAACCTTCTAGCCTTCAAAAAATGTTTAAAAGAAATCTGATAATTTATTTGAAGCGAAATCAAGACTCTAATTTCCAATAGTGATGAACGTGTCCATCCATCCGACTATATCTCAGTCATCACTTATAAGTTCAGGCCAATAAACTACTTTGCTTATCATCAAAAGTTAGTGACGTCCCAAGATATCGTATACCTGTTATCTCTACCAATATCTGTAGCAGTGGTATCTTTATCAAAGGTATCTCTATCACCGTTATGTGTATCACTGGTATCCGTATCACCATGGTAAATATCTCTATTAGAGGTATCTCTATGAGGTATCTCTATGGGGTATCCGCAGTAGTACACCACTGAACTCGAGTATAGAAGTAATTTTGATCAGAAAATAAGGGTTGTATAAATGAATCCAATCAAAAGTGTCAAATTCTTAACAAAGACTCACTTCAAATAGGAGTTGGTAAAAGATGTTACGAAATAATAATAAAATTAAATTGGTTTCTTACAAAATGTTCCAAATCGAATCATTTTTTGGAATAATTTTTCTTTTTCCTTGTGGGTTTGCATCATTCATTCATTTCACGTGTCTAATTGTGAAATTCATCCGTTATACAAATGTTTAAATTATAGTGACTGTGGGATCACCTGAAGATCAGGGCCCACAGCCTTCTTTAGTTAGCTTTATAAGGCTAACTAACGAAAATATCACGATCTAACCTAACCAATCGTCAAGGGGGTACAGTTGACCTAACGATTGGTTAGGTTAGGTCGTAATATTTTCGTTAGTTAGCCTTATAAGTCTAACTAAAGAAGGCTGGGGGCCCTGATCTTCAGGTGATCGTGACTGTGTGTAAGATTCGATTTAAATTAAATGTAAACTTTATCATTTTTAGTAAAAGAAAAGAAAAAAAAAATGTAAAAGTAAAAAAAAATTTCATAGTTTATATTCCTACTTTGAAAATAAATAAAATCTGTTTAAACATTTTCCACATCTAATTTCATTAGAGGAAATTTCATTAGATGAAATTAGGTTCTACAAATATTCTCAATTATGAGTAAGTAAAATTTCGTAAATAAGCCCACAATAGGTAAGGGATTTATTAGAAGCCTCAACCTTTCGACTTAAAAATTTTAAGGCCGTGGTTCGTAACCTTTTTAGGCTGCGACCCAAATTCTGGTCGCGGGGGTACCTCGGCGACCCATGCCTTCAAACAGTTCACTCGTAATAAATAATAAAATGAATAAGTAATGGTAAAATGATTTGGGATAACAAATAAATAAATGACAATTTAATGACCCAATCAAAATGGCTTGGCGACCCAATTTTGGGTCCTGACTCAGGGATTAAAAACCACTTTTTTAAGGTCTTCATCAGATGCGAGCGATGAAGACCTTCGAATGGGTTGAAGGGTTCTGCTTGTGATACATACATTACATATATATATATATATATATATATATATATATATATATATAATATATCTGCTTGTGATACATACATTACATTATATATATTATATATATATATATATATATATATATATATATATATATATATATATATATATATATATACACCGTAAATTGCGGCGTATAAGTCGACTTTTTAAGCATGAAAAAATCTCTCCAAAACTTAGGGTCGACCTATACGCCAGGTATAAAAAGTGAACCTCTACCACAGAGTGGTAAACAAGCCTATCTAAACAAGACACTACAGGGGTAATGACAGTTAACGATACATAATGCCAGTTTATTGATTATACACACAATGACATTATTACTGTAATTAAAACCTTAGGCCTAAGATAAACAGTTAAAATTTTACCATAACTCCAAGATTACGGTAATTTTGCTTCAAAATTATATTTTATTTACAATGAAAGCATGTATGAACACATTTTAATATCCTTCGAGGTCTGCATACGGGTCCGATTCACTGGAAGATCCAACTTCGTCTTCGTTGCTTTCACTGTCATCCTCCTCGTCACCGTCTCTCCACAACAAATCATCTGCTTCCCCATCCATTGCATTTGAAATCCCACATTTTTTGAACGATTTTACAACAGTTTCTACACGAACAGCTTCCCAAGACTTTATCACAAAATCGCACAACACATCCAGTGGTGGAGCACGCATATTACCACCCTTTTTGTGAATGACTTTTCTCCCTCAACCATCCATTTATTCCACTCCAAACGAACATTGTTCTTAAACATTGTCGCTTTCGCTAAGGCTGTATCCACATTTCAATTCTAGCCTAGCTTTTGTTTGGGGGTCGACTTATACGGCGAGTATACCAGAGTAACCAGAATTTTGAGCTGAAAATTTTGAGGTCGACTTATACGCCAGGTCGACTTGTACGCCGCAATTTACGGTATATATATATATATATATATATATATATATTTCACGTGCGCCCTCCCGGCCCTAGCACCCAAGGATGATGGGGCTCGACCCTGCAGTCCTTGTCATCCTTGGTCTTTTTCCACTTCGACTGTCCCCTCCACCCTTTCTTTTTCCTCTGTCTTTCCTCTCACCTTTTCTTTGTTTTTCCGCTGAGATATGCCCTTTAAATAGAGGCGAATCGGTTCCCGAACTAAAAAAAAAAAAAAAAAATATATATATATATATATTTCAACCTTTCAAATGTTCCGTACGATGATTCCTCATTTCACGAAAGTCAAGCTTGTCGCCCCTCCTCTCGAGTTGGCGTGGTGAAGTAGTGAGTTGGTTTCTTGTACTCTCCACCTCACATAGCCAGGTACGCCCGGCTCATCGGGGATTGTTCTGAGCCACGCGTCTAATCTTCTTTTGAAGATGTCCACCGCAACACCACTCGTGTTCCTTAGGTCTTAGAGCAGCTGATTAAACAGTCTTGGTCCTCTCACAACAAAACTATTTTCTTTCAGGGTTAAGGATGTTCCCTGTCTAGCCATTAAATTGGGAATACGACACAGTCTTCCTTTTCTACTTTCCACTGTTGTTTGGGGAGTTACAGGGTTCAGAGTAAGATTAGGGACTAGTTTCTCCATTATTTTCCAAGCATAAATAATAGTGTATCTCTCTCTTCTCCTTTCAAGTGAATATACGTTTAATTCGCGTAACCTTTCCCAGTAATTTAGTTCTTTGAACCCCTTGATCTTGGCTGTGAAACTTCTCTGAATCCCTTCTAGCTGTCTAATGTCTTCTTTTTTATAAAGGTGTTAGGACCGAGCAGTATTCCAATTTGGGTATGATCAGTGTTTTTCAGTTGATGAATCATTATATTCCTATCCTTCGTTTAAAGGTTCTCAGTATCTGCCAAGTTATTCTCTTTGCTCTGTTTACTGCTATCTTATTTTGTGTTTCAAACTTCGCATCATCAGTCATTACAACTCCTAAGTCTTTTGCTTCAGAATTTTTTCTGAATTTCCTGTCCATTTGGGGTATAATACTCCCTGGATATTAGGTCCTCTCTTTTTCCATACCGTAACAGCTGAAATTTCTCTGTGTTAAACTTCATATATATATATATATATACACACACACACACACACACCACACACATATATATATATATATATATATATATATTATATATATTATATATATATATATATATATAGTTTATACACACTGAAGAAACTCCGTAACAGTTTTAATTCTTTCCTAAAGTCTTGACGTTTCGGCACACCAACGTTGATCTTTTCGGGAGTGAAATATGACCCATATTTCACTTCTTGAAATGATTTATTGCTATATTTGGACGCCAAAATGAGACTATTTTATTTATTCATACTAATAATATATTAATTTTTAAAAATGAGAGAGAGAGAGAGAGAGAGAGAGAGAGAGAGGAGAGAGAGAGAGAGAGAGATTGATTAGCCTTTAAACTGCGTGGTCTCAACAAGTGCCTTTTGATTATCATTATTATTTCATTATACGGCGTCTGATAGGCGTTTGGAGACCTTCGAATGGCTTGACAGGGCTCTTTATCCGTCCTTCAAATGCGCTAAATCAGTTCTTAAGGTAATAGAACGAACTCAGATGTACGGAGGGAAACGCTTCATACGTGGAACGACCGACTTGTTTGTGGAATGGATTGATCCTCGTTCGCACGTAAAGAACGACGTTATACGATTTGATTTGAAAATTCTCAAAGTATTCCTGTCGCGACGAAGGAATTAATAGCATTTTTTCTTTCCTTGTGGATTATTAACGCGTTCCATATTCATTTTCGACTTTTAGGCGTCAAAATAGCCTTTATTTATACAACATTTTGAGCATCTTCGCCTCTCGCAACAGCCATCAACACAGCCCGGCCTTTTAGCGCGTAATCTTAAAATGCATTACATTACTCGCTCCAGAAGACAGGTTAGAAATTTAATGATGACGTATAAGTGGTAAATTTTAAGGCGTATATCTTTACTTAAAAATATAATGAATGTAGAAAGGACAACGACCCCATTTATTATGTCATAAAGCACGTCTGTAATAAGGCCTAATATACGCTCATTAAGTTAAGAAAAAATTTAATATCAAAAAGGTTTTCCAGATAAGGAATTATGACTGTCAATAAACATAAATTTACCGAATATTATACGCAATTACGCCCACTAATTATCCATGTATATTTAGATACAACAGGGTTCGACGAATCGTGTGAGTTTCTCTTACGCGATGATTAGCGACAATTTGCATCTGAGCAACGACGTCTCTCGGGGGTTACAACTTAAAAAAGTTCGTTGTTTTTATAAACAAAAAAAAAAGCCCTATTCATTTTCAGAGATGCATCCTTGAAAGGGTATAAACGGGTATTATGATTTAAGTGTTAATGAAGAAGGTTGTGAGATCCCGATAACTTAAGTGTTATGTTCTAGAACACTAAATATTTTCAGCGATATAGGCCTAATAAAAAAAAAGGATGATATTAACTGTTCTCGTGCAATATATATATATATATATATATATATATATATATATATATATATATATATAAAGAACGACGCTTGTGTAGAAGAGCGTTCCGCACAAGATGAGGAGGGAGAACGAACAAATGAAAAATTATACTGTGTTGTTTGCAGTTAAAAAAAAATATATATATATATCAAGAAGAATATATTGTATTTTCAACGTTCACAATTTTTGGTCTTCTTTGGTGAAATTAGTGGTTCAGCCCCCACTGAAAGGTATAAACCCTTTTCATCATATTACCCATAAAGTGCGTATCATAATGAAAAAACTGTGCTTTTCACAGTCATGGAAGCTTTTTCGTCCGGTGGTCATGATGGACACTACCAAACGCGTAATATATTTAGTTTTTAAAATTTAGAACTATATTTTGATTATTCTGAAATATATTTTATCAGTGACAGACGATTGGTGATTTTCGGGGGTTAAAATGAAAATAGGTTCAAATAAAAAGAAAAGCTTTTTCTATTAGCGTATAAATATTTCCGTTTACGCGACAACAAAACTTAATCAAGTGACTTAAATGATCAGTATATACTGTAATAATAACTTATAATTGATAACGGACGCGAGGACATAAAACTGTAAATTTCGATTCCCATATGAAAAAGCTTCAATTTCGTAATATATTAAAGTAACCCTTTATCGAGTCAAAGAAAATGTGTCAACGTGTCCTCTTCAATTTCTTCTCAAGTTGAATAGTTTACATTTTTGGAGCAATTTTCCAACTTGAAAACGATTATAGGATGCGATTTAAGTGGAATTGAAACTGCCAAGAAAAGGGACAAAGGTATAACCGATATGAAAACAAAAACAAGAAATTTGATTCATTCATTAACGCTATAAAATTTGAAACTTTTCCTTATGAGGAAAAGATTTAAAATCGTTACGAGACCATGGCCAAATTGCTAACTAATTTGTATGAATAAATTTGCACTAAACTGAATTTTAATTAATTGCTAACTACAATTATTACATAAATATACGTATAAAATTATTAATTACATATAAAACGAGCGAGATGGGCTTTTATACGCATTTAAAACTGGAAAGGAAGCGTTCTTTGATGAAAATAGGCACGACAAAGATATTATCACTTCCCGAATTAATTTTCTTCAACTGCAATTAATGTTAAATCGACTGAAGTTTGCCCGAAGGTCCCGATTAGTTATGAGACAATTATCTGAATTGAGTTCTTCGTTGGATGGGAAATGCTTTACTTCAGTGCGTGGTGGAGGCGTTTATGCATAATTTTGCATGTAAATATAGAGTCATCACGCACCTAACTCAGTACTAACTCATTCTTTCAATTTGGTTAAAATAATATGGAATATTACGCGCAAGTTTCGTAAAATTGAGAAAATTAAAATGACAAAAAAACTGAATAGATATTATAACCACATTTGTACAGTAGTAAAATGAGGAAGTAGGAGCTAGTGTGACTCGAACCCACGTCTCACGTGGTTTCGGAGTCAGCGCTCCTATGCCGATCACGCCACCCATACACTCCCTCCCCCAACCCCCAAAAAGGTGCGTTCAGGCTATGGATGTGCGATTTGGGACGTTTCATTTCGATTCGGCCATTAACTTCGATTATCGATACACACACACACACACACACACACATATATATATATATATATATATGGTACGCCGATTAATTATTTATGGATATCTACTAACAAAATTTGGTTTTAAAAGATCTCACTCAACTGATTTGCTTATCTACGTATCGTACTTAAATACATTTGCAGTAATTCACCTATTTACATTTGTTTCCTGGAGATGACATAATATGATAGATTGAATCACTAAATGTTATTTAAAAAATTAGAGGGTAGGAAAGTTCCATTTTGTTTTTCAATATATTGAAATTTTTGTACACCAACCAATCTTTTACGATTAGTTTCGGCAGTGTATTGTGCGAGTGTTTTCGTTCCTCTTGTGGAGTTACGCAAGGCTCGTTACTCTCGCCTCCGCTGTTTAATGTGTATATTAATGACTTAATTACTTCGCTTAATAGGCAAAAGTTGGATGTTTTTAAAGATAACATGGCGATTAATAACTTAGTCCATGCCGATGATACGCTATTAATAGACCCTTCTGCTAAAGGTCTAGATTTCTTCTAAAATCTACGAATTATACGCGCAGAACTATATTATTTTAATGTTATAAAATAATTTGAAGGTTACGTATTTCGACCCCAAAATCTTTAATTAATCAGTTAATATTAGTTTCCACTTGAACGAAATTGGAAAGCGAATCTAAAGATACTTTCACACTGTCTACACTAATATAATTTGTAAATTATCTTTTAGACTACTGCATAAGTTACCTACAAGATGCTCAGCTTCGCAAATGTTTGCTAATAATAATATATCGATCCTCCGGCAAATAAAAAGAGTGCTCCATACAGTTTAATGCACAGAATTAAAAACTCGGTATCCCAGTTATCCACACTATTCAGCATAAGTCCTCTAAACTATGGGCTTTATGGTATGAAAACATTTGTCTGTAGCTCCACTTAACATCATGATTGCTCGAGAGAGAGAGAGAGAGAGAGAGAGAGAGAGAGAGAGAGAGAGAAGAATATTTATCAGTTACCAGTACTCCATATTAATTACAAACATTATTTTAACTTGTAATTTAAACTCTAGGGAAAATACGCCTAATGTTTCATTTATTCTTCGAATTATTACGTCGTGTCCTTCAAACAATTTTTAATTATTATTTTATGGAAACTATTAAATTCAAACATTAATTTCCTGTTCGGTGTTGAGGATCTACACCGAGGATCAGTACTGAATTATGAATTCCATTTAGGCAGAAAGGAAGGATCTGTTCCTCCGCCTATTTCCCGGACGCGAATTATAAATAACGGATATTAGCGAGATGAGAAGCACAGTTAAATTGGTGAAAGCACTCGCTGAGGATCGTGTACTCTCGTTCAGTTAGAATATAGAAATATGCGAATTAATAAAAAGAACTGGAAACGCACTATATAAAAATTATAGCACGTATATATATATATATATATATATACTAGTACAGTTCCCGCCGCTTCGCTGACGGTTAGACAGGCTAAACTACAAAAAAAGAACCCAGCCGTGAAAATTTTGAGCTTCACATTGTGTCAACATTTCTGAATCTGGTATCTCCCAAAACCTCCTCACCCCCATTCATACAACTTGGGGGCTAACCCCCTCCCCCATTACCCCACCCCTCCCCATTACCGCACCCATCCCCCATTACCCCCACCCCCACCCTTCCCCATTGCTAAACTACAGAAAAGAACACAGTCATGAAAATCTTGAGCTTCACATTTCCGCCTGTAATACAATTTCTGAATTTTTTTCTCAATTTCTGAAAGTGTGACGGACAGACGGACAGACAGACAGACGGACAGCTCTCTTATTATAATATACTAGCAGAGATACCCGGCGTTGCCCGGGATGTAAGGGTGTGTCAAAATAGGTAAAAAGCTGAACAAAACTAAATGAACACATAAACACAAAGTTTTGGTAATTGTTTTTATTCCTTGAAAACATCAGACATTTTGTAGCACTTCAGTGTAAACAATGTTACGTGTTTTTCCATTGGGTGTCAAAACATAAAGATTGCGAGGTGTTCCAACTTTTTGGGCCATTGTCACCAATAGCAAAAGTCACACTCAAATGTCAAAATGCAAAAACTTATTCCTTAAACTTATATTTAAAAGTTCTCGAAAATAATGATTTTAAGCTTTTTTTGTGTCAAAATGCAAAAAACTTATTCCTTAACCTTATATTTTAAAAAGTTTTCGAAAATAATGATTTTAAGCTTTTTTGTGTTAAAATGAAAAAACTTATTCCTTAACCTTATATTTTAAAAAGTTCTCGAAAATTTTGAAACTTTTATGCACACCATTAGATTCCACTTAAATCCCGTGACTTTATGCCGTCATTCAAAACTAAACAAGATTTTAATGTATCATTTACTAAATAAAACTGTCTAGTCTACCTACCTACTGTACCTACCTACCTACCTACTGTACCTACCTACTGTACCTACCCATTTACTAAATAAAACTGCCTAGTCTACCTACCTACTGTACCTACCTACCTACTGTCTAGTCTACCTACCTACTGTACCTACCTACCTACCTACTGTACCTACCTACCTACTGTGCACACCATTAGATTCCCCGTGAAAAGTTATATCTGATTCACTACCTTAAACACTATTTGGTGCAGCCATATTCATTTCAATAGAGAACAAACAAACGGACAAACGAACAAACAAACTTCCTCTTTTATATATATAATATATATATATACAGGGTGGGCCGTAAGTTTCCATACATAGGAAAAATTAAACGTTTGTTTTTATGTTTCAGATACCCTAAGAATATGCGTTTGACGTAAGATCTTGTTTACTGATGAAGCAAATTTTTACGTCAATGGAGAGGTTAATCGGCAAAACATACGTTATTGGAGTAATGCTAACCCTAACTGGCTGAGTCCGACGAAGATGCAAGGTGCCGGTAAAGTGATGGTGTGGGCCGGGATATGGGGTGACAGAATTATTGGACCAATTTTTTTTGTCAGTGGAAATCTTAATGCCGAAAGGTATCTTAACATGTTGCAAGAAGAGATTTTCCCATCCCTGCTAAACGAGGAAGGTAACTTCCCAGTTTACTTCCAGCAAGATGGAGCTCCACCTCATTATGGTCTTCACGTGCGTCGGTATTTGGATCAGCAGCAGTTTCCGGATGCTTGGATTGGTCGGCGTGGTCCTGTGGAGTGGCCTCCCAGATCCCCAGATCTCACCCCCCTTGATTCTATCTTGGGGGCACTTGAAGGCCATGGTGTATCAGGAAAAGATACGAGACATAAATCATCTAAAGGAACGTATCACCAACGCCATTACAAGCATAACGTCAACTGTGCTAATGCGTGTTCATCAACAGTGGGGAACACGTATTGAAATGTGTTTTCAAAAACAATGGCAACCATGTAGAGCAATTATATAAATAAAAATGGTTGTCCATAACAAAATGTTTATTTTT
Organism: Bathynomus jamesi; assembly: GCA_023014485.1. Taxonomy (NCBI): domain Eukaryota; kingdom Metazoa; phylum Arthropoda; class Malacostraca; order Isopoda; family Cirolanidae; genus Bathynomus; species Bathynomus jamesi. The sequence goes on along the minus strand of JAJOZX010001022.1, from coordinate 91,227 downwards.
CCTATGTATGGAAACTTACGGCCCACCCTGTATATATATATATAATGTAAAATAAATATGAACTTAATAATTAAAAGTAACGTAACGTAACGTAACTACTTTAACTAAGCGTAACTTTCATTATAACTTCTTCTCATATGTAATAATTTTCAATACAAAAAGTAAGACTGAATCTCTGGTAGCGACAACGTTAATGTCGTTACACGCCAGTTCGTGTAATAATGAGCTCGGCGTGTATATCGTAAAGCTAGTTTCTTAAGGTAGCCAAGAACACACACACACCACACACACACACACACAGATGTAAAATTAGCTGTTGTTTATACTCTTCATAAAATCTACTTAATGCCAATGTATTCATGAAGTGCCAAGTAACAATAATACTTTTATGGTCCTTAAGAAACTATATATATATATATATATATATATATTGGTTACTAAAAATGAGAATCATTATTTTCTGGGTTGTAGGTGGACGTGTGAGGTGGTTCTTCGCCTTAGCACCCACATAGTAGCAAAGATTGCTTATAACATGATGCTAACCAATAGTTTACCTTATATGAACTTTAAGTACAATCCACTTAGCGTCTGGTGTAAGAATCATATCTTATACAAAAGCATTGTCTTATGATTCAAAAGAAGAAGAATTTTAAATTTCTTCCAAACACTACATGGCAGTAGGGGTAGGTTACAAAGAAAGCTAATGCCAAGTGGACTCTGTCAACAATTGGCCAAAGGTTTACTGTTTTATCATCCATTATCCTTTCTTAATTAAAAATATTGTTAAAAATTTTCAATACGGTTCCGATGTTTGCCAATGTTAGCCATTTTTAGATTTTGTGTTAGTCTCCAATAAATCTAATTTGCGTTTGATATTCTTCGAAGTTAAATCAAATAAGTATAAATCTTTTTCACTGCATAGATCTCTGTCCTTCAGATTATTCTAATATCTCGTTCCGCGATCTTCTTAGTTTGCGATTCGAGATTTAATTAAACAACTCTCTCGCTCTCGACTCTTATCTTACCACCATTTTGAATTGTACGTAGGCCTATATAGTCAAAAGAAGCTAAATTCCAACTTGGATTGCTGAAACCAGGGATGGTAAGACCAATAACATTTATTAACTTTATTTATCGTACCTCCTCTCATTTACGTACCAACTTTTCAAATTTTAAACTTTTACTATTCAAAACTTGCCTTATTTTTTGTCATTATGTATTTTAAATTTATGTCCATCCTATTTAAAAGAAAGAAAAAATTCAAAGTTCTTTTTTATTTTTAAACAAAACTTAAATTTAATCTTTTTAGCCAATGATGTCGCCAAGAAGAGGGTTTGTTTTCGACAAATTAGGACGACTATTCTAGGACTACTATTGAAAAGCTTTTCGAATTAAAGTTTTGGACCGAATGGACTGCATTTTCTTTTATGTACAAATTTGAGCGGATATTTTAATTATATTAAAACGATTGGCCAAAACTACTAAAAAGAAGCGGGACATGATTTTAAAAATTAGTGAAAAGGGGCCAAAAACTGGCACAGCGTTCAGGCCAACTAATGTGGCCAATCATTGCCTTAACCTCTGTATTATTATTACTAAGCATCATCGTAATTGGAGCTCTGAGCTGTTAACCTGAAGGTCCTTAGTTCCAGTCTCGGTTCAGACTTCAGAGTTTATCGATTAAAGTGTCTCCCTAATTCGGGTTGGTGTTCGAATCCCACGTAAAGCTGTAGGTCCCCTCCGTCAAATGACCTTTATAAAATGTTACGAGGGAGATCAAACAACTCAAAACGATATCTTACGAGAGACGCACACACACACACACACACACACACATATATATATATATATATATATATATATAATATATATATATATAATATATATATATATAAACTGTGAATGTGTAATTTAATTACGTGAAAATTAAATATGTTTAGTTATGAGAATCATGGCAAATTCTTTTGTTTACAATAATCATATTATTTGAATAACAGTTACAATAATGGAATAATAGAAACAAAATTTACAAAAAAATAGAAATTTTATTAAAATTTGTAATATGTATTTGCGTTTTTCCATTTAATAACTCTAAATAACGATTCCATTCAACGTATGAAATATATTTTTGTTATCAGAGCCGATGAGAGCATTTTTAAATATTTTATTTTAGTTACTGCAAATTATTTCCATTTTCCGTTTTTTAATACGAATACTATTTTTATTTAATTTTGGGAAATTCAATTGGCACCGATACCCAACGGGTGATCGGAACAATTTTAAAATTTCGTTTATTTAGAATTTTTTTTCTTTTTTTTAAAGAAACGTTTATCTATTATTTGATAGAATAATTCCTAGAGTATAAACCTGAATAGGGCCTTATTGAGTGGGTAGAGAAAATTCCGCGCGTGTGTATTAAATACAGACCGTATCTGACAGATGTATAATGAAATAAACGTACTTTATGTTCGAAATAAATGGCTATTTAATGTATTTTGTTTCGTATACAAATCATTTTATTCTCGTTTCAATTTGAGTTTGTCTTTTGCTTCGTTAAACGTATTATAAGTTTATTTATTTAATTTTCCTTCGTACGTGCGAACGCTATTATTCGTAACTACGACCTAATGCCCTTAACTGAATCTATATAATATCTATGACATAGAGGGAATCTCACCGGTCATGTACCGTGTAAAGATTGAAATCGTAGTCCAAGATATGAAATATCGACATTCAATCTAAATTTAGAAAAAAAACAGTCAGATTTAATTCCTACTTCAATCGTAGTTCTCTTTTTAATATGTATTTTTTTTTTGTGAAGCAAGAAAAATTAATGGATCAGTTATATTTCCTCAATCAAAATATCAGATACCAACAGTGAAAATAACGGATGGGGAAATTGCCCACTAAATCATTCAATAAAAGTAACGAAAAATTTGAATTTTGACTCATGGAATGGAAAAAGAGTCGACAAAGAGTAAAATTAATAATTTATTTACTTCCAACAATCTGTGTCACTTTGGCATCTTCTATATTTCCATCCAATGTTTGAACAATAAAAGTCTTTGTCCTGCATCACCCATCAACCATATATCGTTGTGTGTGTGTGTGTGTGTGTTTGTATGACATGTATGTACGAATGTGAGTGTGTGGGCGAGTGGCTGAACAGGTAATGTTCTTTGATTTTATAGAATTTGTTAAGAAATTTTAGCAAATTTAATAATTTTCAAGAAACGAAATTGCCAAAAAAAATTTAAAATTACTAATTAAAAAAAAATTGATAATTAAACAAATAAAATTGGTAAAAAGAAAAATAAAGCAAATTTTTTAGTTCGTCCTTGAAAAAATGTGCGGTTCTCTCCCCATTTTTTAATCGTTTTCATTTCAACGTTTTCTTTTAAAGAAATTTTAAGGGAAACGAAACTATCTACCTGTGTCGTAATCGTGTAAACATTTAATATCCACACTTACACGTTTGGGTAAAAATTATTTTATGATGTTTTATTTTAATGTCTTTTTATCCACTTGTTGCATTTTTACCTGCGTTATGAGCCTCTACGCTTCGAACCCTTCATTTAAGAGACTTCTTTTTCAATTCGGAGTATTTTTTCACGAAACATGTAGAATGTAGACGACAAGCGCTGGCAGAGGAATAAATATGGCAGAAACAAAAAATCAAATTTGAAATGAAAAATGTACGAGGTTGATGACGAATCAGATATAATTAAAGGAAATGAACATCGTACACGCACTGATGATTCCCGAAAGACTAAACAAACGCCAGATCTCGAGAAGCTCCCCACAAATCGTACAGAGATATACGAACTAAATAATTGAACGCGAGACAATTAAATTCTTTCGCTTTGAAAAATTTAATAATAAGCATCAGTATATTCAAATATGCTCATTTTTACCGTATTCATTAAAGGGTGCTTCAGTGGAGGGCGAATCCTGAATAGAAAGAATGCAATATTTATGCGGACCAATTGGCAAAAATGGAGCCTCTCGGAAAAGGATGCAAATTAAATCAAGAACAGAGAAAAAAAAAGAAAAGAAAAGATAAGACAAACTAATAATTGTTTTTTAGTTAGCAACAATAAATTGAGGAAATGCTAATTTTTGTTGAAATCATTTTCAACGTAACTGAAATGGAACTTCGCTGTTCTCTCTCTCTCTCTCTCTCTCTCTCTGAGTATTTCCTTCTTTCTTGCTTTTTTATGCTAATTCTTCTCTGTGAGCGCTGTACATCTGAACGAAAGCTACAGGTGCCATCTCGAGTCGGCTATAAAGCTGTTGTGGCTCCCTCGTTTCCTTGTGAATCTCTCTCTCTCTTTTATATATATATATATATATATATACATACACACACACACACATATATATATATATATAATATATATATATATATATATATATATAATAATATATATATATATATCACTAAACAGACATAAATTTGCTATAGTTTTGTCGTAACACTCATTAATTGTTTTCAAAATGGAGTTTGAATGCATATTTTTTTATCTTCCACACAACATAATAGGATAAAATGGAATCGAATGCCATAAAATAGAAATAAACGGAAAACGTACTTTATTGTCCTTATACTCGAGGAATTTGGTCTAGTAATAATTTTTAATTTATAACCATAAAAGATATATGATATGTATCTATATTCTCCAAAAAACGAGGGCTTTATTTTGCTTAATTCATACGCTGCAAAGTATTCAACAAATACATTTTTACGATACATCATTATCTTCATGGAACTGGATTTTTTTTTAAAAAAATTTATTTAGTTTTACGGAACAAGAATGGCGTTTTTATTATACAGTTTTCTTTCGACCAAAGAGAGTTTTCAATTTGTTTCATATCTTCAGTATTTTTCTTATCTTTTCATTAATCTATTTATTACAGATCTGCTGCTTCGAGGGAGGGGGGGGGGCGGCTTCACTTTCTTCAAATTGTGCTTTAGAATCACGTTCCATTTACACTCGTAATACGCTTTGTATAGAAGTAAACACGCTTTCAGCCTTAAAATACGCCATCTTGTACTGTGAATTTGTTAAACATCTAATAAGCCGAGTTAAATGTATTTGGAAAGGCAATTACAAATCGTATTCATTTGCGAAAAGAAAATTCAAATTAACAAAATTATAATGTTTAATAAACCCAAAGACAAAATAGGGACAAAATGCATACTTTTTTTTAATATTTTGATACAAAGCAAAATACATTAAGTGACATTGAAATTTGGTACAAAATACATTTTCATTTTGCCTCTGTCAAATACGGTTTGTATTTAATGCGTATGTGAAATTTACGCGCAAAAACGCCTTCCTATTTAGTTATATTTGAGGAATTATTCTATTTAATAATGGACAAACGTTTCTTTAAAATTTACCAACACAAACAAAATTTTAAAATGTTACTTTCCGATCTCACGTTGTCATCGGTGCAAATTGAACTTCCTAAATTAAAAATAGTATTTATATTAAAAACTATAAATGGAAGTAATTTGCAGTAACTAAATGAAATATTTAAAAATGCTCATCGGCATTTGAAAGATTGGAGATCATAGACAGGAGGAAAGAGGGACTGAGGAAGATTGTTCCAGAGTTCACCGGTTGAGCGGATGAAAGATTGGAAATATCGATTAATCCTTGCGTTAGAGAGTTGGACGGAAAAGGAATGAGAAAGTGTCGAAAGTCTGGTACTGCGTGCTCTCCTTAAAGAAGGAGGCATACAGTTAGAGAGTTCAGAAGAGCAGTGCCCGTTATAATAGCGATAGTAAAGAGAGAGTGAGGCAACATTGCGGCCAAGAGAGAGAGAGAGAGAGAGAGAGAGAGAGAGAGAGAGAGAGATTGAAGACCGTCAGTAAGAGGCGGAGAATTGATGACATGAAAAGACTTTGATTCCACTCGATCAAGTAGAGATGTGTGGGCTGACCTACCCAACACATGAGAAACGTACCCCATACAGGGGCGGACAAGACCCCTGTACAGAGACAGCAACTGAGTGTGGGTGAACTGCGGAGCGAGTACAACACACCTAACGTCTTAGAAGCTGTTTGGAAAGAGTATATGTGATCTTTCCAAGAAAGCTCACGAGAAAAAGAAACACCAAGAATATTAAGAGAAGAGGAAGGATTGAGTTATCATGCAGAGCTGGGCACTTGCGGTTTTTTTTGCGGTACTGCGGTACTACCGCACTACCAAACCGGTACCGCATAACGCAAAGGATCGCTGAAAGTACAGCCTGTACTTTCAGCGATCCTTTGCGGTACTGCGTTATGCGGTACCGGTTTGGTAGTGCGGTAGTACCGCAGTACCGCAGTACCGCAAAAAAAAACGCAAGTGCCCAGCTCTGGACTCAGTTATGTATTGTTGAAGGTAAAAAGGGGATAGTCGTGTGGAAGATTGTGACGAGTAGACAGATGAAAGAACTGAGTTTTTGAGGCATTGAAAACCACAATGTTTTCTCTGCCCCAGTCAAAGATAGTAGAAAGATTAGAAGAGGTCAGGTGCATCATAGCCGTCCCACGCGAAACATGGAGTGACTGTTGAAAGGGACGCTTTGTGAAGCGGGTGGAGAAGTAAAGAGTGGAATCATCGGCATAGGAGTGGATAGGACAGGATGTGCGATTTAGGAGATCACTGATAAATAAAAGGAAAAGAATGGATGACAGGACAGAGCCCCGAGGAGCACCACTATTAATAACTTCAGGAGAAGAACAGTGGTCATCCACAACCGCAGCTACAGATCGGCCAGAAAGGAAATCAGAGATGAAGGCACAGATATAAGCAGGGCTGCTTCTAAGACAATTTTAGTGAGTGGATTAAAATATTTTCTCTGCGTTTGTACTTGATCACAAATAGCACAAATCAAATCAAATGTATATGTTGATACGTATATACTCATATATATGCTCATGTATATTGTATATGCTCTTATTTTATTTCAGTAGGTGGGTGAAATCTTTCCGTACGTGGGGCAACTGCCCACCCACCTGGGCTATATAAAAAAAGTAAGATTAGAAATAGTATCAGATAATTTTTCATTTTTTTTTGTAGGATGAAGGAATTTTTGGCGAGTCGAAAAACAGATTTTGCACGATTCCAGCCAGAAATATAAGCTAAGTGAGAGTCATGAGTTGGATGGCGACGGTAACATTCTGAAAACCTCCTCTCTGTTCAGGACAGCAACAACTTATAAAAAAGTTATTTAAAAAGTCATATCAAAAGGGCTCCCCCCCTTAATTCTGATAACGAAACAGTTAATTAAATTATATATTTACAGTTTTATAAATAAATAAATAATATATATATATATATATATATATATATATATATATATATATATATATATGATATACACACAGACAGTGCATGGAACAAGGAACTCTTCTGGGATAATTAAATCCACTATAGTCCGAATAAGTAATGGTAAATGACAAATACCATAGTTTTTCTTTTTCATGATGCTAGCCCGACGTGGGCAACGGGTCACTCGCAAAGAGGTCCCATAAATATAGCTTCCCTCACCAGCTATCTGCAAAGCAGACAGGATCCAGCTTTGGGACATGGATCTAGGGTTTAAAGCACCTAGCCATGCTACATTTAGAACCTCAATATAAGCAAAAGACTCGCTGCCTTCACGTCAGATTGAATGCATCAAAGAAAAAGAAAAAGGGTAACTATTATATTTTTAGCCAAAAACCAAAACTTAAACCTCAACTGGCAGAATTGAGCGTCCACTTTTCAAGGCACATAACATGTCCGTTTCAAGATGGGAATGAACTCAGAATGGTCCCCTGAGTTTTTTATGATACACACAGACAGTGCATGGAACAAGGAACTCTTCTGGGATAATTAAAGGCAGCGAGTCTTTTGCTTATATTGAGGTTCTAAATGTAGCATGGCTAGGTGCTTTAAACCCTAGATCCATGTCCCAAAGCTGGATCCTGTCTGCTTTGCAGATAGCTGGTGAGGGAAGCTATATTTATGGGACCTCTTTGCGAGTGACCCGTTGCCCACGTCGGGCTAGCATCATGAAAAAGAAAAACTATGGTATTTGTCATTTACCATTACTTATTCGGACTATAGTGGATTTAATTATCCCAGAAGAGTTCCTTGTTCCATGCACTGTCTGTGTGTATCATAAAAAACTCAGGGGACCATTCTGAGTTCATTCCCATATATATATATATATATATATATATATATATATTACTTTGATGAAGGTTGTTACTGTTTATGGAATTTATCTCCTACCAATAAAGATTATCAATATCATCATTACTAATATATATATAATTATATATATATGTATAGAAACGACGTAAGTATAGAGGAGCGTTCTGCACACGAGGAAGAGAAATAACGAACAAATGAAAAATGAGGTACCCGCCCGGGAATCGAACCCAGGATCTTCCAATTGCCGGTCAGATATGCTATCCACTACACCACAGGCCTCGATCAGTCAGAAGTCGTAATTCTCCTACATAGGGCAGAAACCAATGCCCTAAGAGGGCACCCTCGCAAATCGTGAATATGTACATTTAACTGCAATGACCACGCAGTATATTAATGTATAGAAACGACGTAAGTATAGAGGAGCGTTCTGCACACGAGGAAGAGAAATAACGAACGCTCCTGTATACTTACGTCGTTTCTATACATTAATATACTGCGTGGTCATTGCAGTTAAATGTGTATATATATATATATATGTGTGTGTGTGTGTGTGTGGATAAATTACGGCGACGCAATAACATACGACTGAAATTCAATAACAAAGGAAACAGATATTTAAATCTTCCACAAACAAGAATACAAAATGGACAATTTTTGAGATCACCTGAAGATCAGGGCCCCCCATGTATTCTTGTTTTTTGCTTTACAGTACCAAATATAATAATAAATTAAATTGAATGCCCGGTTAGGTCAACTGTACGCCCTTGACGATTGGTTAAGTCGTGATATTTTCGTTAGTTTTAACGAAAATATCATTTGGTAATTGAGGCTGGGGACCCTGATCTTCAGGTGATCCAATTTTTGAATTCTAAAATAAACTTTTTAAATAATTCAACTTTGGTTGAAAGAAAATAAAACAAATGAAAACTATATGAGGAGCTTACGTGCATGCGACAATCTATTGTACTGCGTACAATAGATATTACAATGAGATTCGCAGGAAACAAGACTTGGTCAATGAAACAACCAAATTCTTGGGCAATGAGCGTAAATGGTTAGTTTAACTTTAAGTTAACATAAAATAAAGCACACTTTCAAAAAACATTCCATGGTCGAATATATATATATGTGTGTGTGTTTTGAAGGGCTAGAAGACCATGAGAGAGAGAGAGAGAGAGAGAGAGAGAGAGAGAGAGAGAGAGAATTCTACAATACTTACTAATAAATATTAAATTATTCTCAATCCGAAAATAATTTTTTAGCGAACGTCCCAAACACTTCATGCAAATTAACAGTCTTCGAAAACCAAATGTTGATTTTATCTTCTTTTTTTTCTTTCTTTCTCTAATTCAGTTCGAGTATTCCTCTTGTGGGAATTTCGCTGTTTGCATTACTGCAATGCGGATCGATGAGTATAGAAAGAAGAACATGGTATTAGACTTCTTTTTGCTTCCATGTCAAACCAACAATATTTGGAGCAAGTGTAGTTTACGTTCCCCAACATAATCCTAGTGTAGTTTATGTTCTCCTCCATTATCCCAGTGTAGTTTGCGTTCCCCAACTTTGTCCGCGTATACCTAATCAAATAAAACGTTAAAACTAACAAAAATTACAAGTTAACCTAACCAATCGTCAATTTATACTTATAAAAATTGACGATTGGTTAGGTTAAGTCGTAATATTTTCGTTAGTTTTAACGTTTTATTTGATGGATTCATTTAAAAAAAATCTCTTAAAGATCCTAGTGTAGTTTATGTTCCCCAAATTTGACCTAGTGTAGTTTGTGTCGCCTTTTGCGTCAGGGGGACGTAAACTACACTTGTTCCCAATATTTTAATACTCACAAACATTAACTTTACTATCCAATTAATATATTATACAGGGTGTTTGAAAACTTTCTGTACAAATTGTAATGGGGGATAGGCAACACCAAGACAAACCCTTTTCGTCTATAAGTGTATGTCCGCTGACGTCACCATTCGGCGCGAGAGGGCGCCGCTGCAATTGGCTAAAAGGTGAAGTGGGCTAGACTCGCGCTTGCAGCGGGCATTCTTAAATCGGACGTAGTACGCGTAACATGGAGCGCTTCACGACTGCTGAGATGGCTGACATGCATATGGTGTATGGGGCTGCCAATGGAAACGGAAGAGCTGCTGTGAGGTTGTACCGACAGCGCTTCCCAAACAGACGTGTGCCAAACCACCAAACGTTTGCGCATTTGCATCGGCGACTGCGAGAAACTGGAACATTCCATGCAAACATGCATGACACTGGTCGGGAGAGAAACGTGCGCACTCCTGACATGGAAGGAGAAATCCTACGGCGATTTGAGGACAATCCAAGCGCAAGCACGCGAGGTGTTGCACGTATCCTCGGTGTGAACCACGACCTGGTCTGGAGAGTGTTGCACGAGCAGCAGTTACATCCGTTTCATCGTCAGAGAGTCCAGGCATTACAACCTCGGGATTACCCTCTTCATGTGGAATTCGCACGCTGGTTTCTGCAGCAGACAGCGGTGCAGCCTAATTTTCCGGCTTATGTGCTGTTCTCAGATGAGGCCTGTTTCACACGTGAGGGTGTGTTTAACATGCACAATTCTCACGTGTGGGCGCACGCAAATCCACATGCTACACGGTGCATGCTCATCAAGAACGGTTCGCCGTCAATGTTTGGGCGGGTATCGTCCATGGCAAGTTGATTGGGCCGTACCTGCTGCCTGCCCGACTCGACGGGCGGGTTTATCGGATATTTCTTGAAGAAACGTTGCCGGAACTGCTGGAAGATATTCCCGTGGCTATTCGTAGACGAATGTGGTTTCAACTCGACGGGGCCCCAGCACACTCCAGCAACGATGTGCGGGATTATCTGAACGCCACTTTTGGGGACCGATGGATAGGCTGGGGTGGGCCCGTAGCCTGGCCACCGAGATCGCCCGATTTAACATGCCTCGATTTCTTCCTGTGGGGACACATGAAGAACCTCGTGTACGAGACTCCCATTTACTCAGAAGACCTCGTAGCAAGAATCGCTGT